>JAJTUV010004401.1:0-42931 GCA_021653895.1 Mastomys natalensis
TAGGTGTCATCCAGATGGGAAAATACAACAAAGGGGAGATCTAGTAGCTTAGCCTTATGTTCTCCAGTATTGGGGAAAAACCATGAGAGTTTATGAGGTAACCAGGGTGCCAAAAAAAACCCCAGAGTAAGACAAATGGGAAAGTGGATACAAGTTGGTGGTTTTTGTAAACCCCCAAAATTTAGTATAATGTGCATTTGGTCTTTTTGCAAGTGTTCCTTTTGACTAACTTTGGAGAGGCAATTCACACCCTTCTTCGCTACCCCACCTGCAATCCTCAACCTGTTTTGTCCCCAAAACGGCCAAAGATGGATTGGAATTTTGTGCTTGCTTTTGAATGTTCAGCGCAAGTGGAGGAACTGCTATAATTTGAGCACTGTCCACTTAGTAGTTCCTTTTAAATTTTGTTTGTTTTTGTTTTTCCCCAGTCTGGTGATTTTAAAAATAATTGCAAAGGGACATTAAATTTAAAAACAAGTTTAAAAATCCCATAAAAACACTGTGTCTTTAAAAAATTACAGCAAATGCAATGAAATTTTTAGCCCCCCATGTGTCTCAATTATGAAAAATTTTTGTACCAATTTGATTTAAATCTAAGCCCCCTGAAATTGTTTTTACAAAAATAAATTGAATATTAACATGAATAATGTTGACCAAAAAAAAAGGCTTTAAATTTTGGGTTTGTGAGTGAATTGAATCAGTGCATTTTAGATTAATGCCCATTTTAATTTGTGTAGTCCCTTGTCAATATTTAATTTGGAAAAAGAGATATTAATTTTTATGTTTTAAATTTTTTAGATGGAAAAGTGGGAAAAATTCTTAATTAGATTTAAAATTTTTTCTAACATAACTAATATCCCTATGTGCATTGCAAGTGTAATTTTAACACATTGTTTAGAAATGTGGGATCAATTTTAAGATTCATTTAAAAGAAAGGGTAATAATTTGTTTTCAGAAATGGGGGAGGCAAATTGCAAATTGAAGATTCTGTTAGTCTAAATCCTAAGTTAAATTCCAACAAAAAATTTAGACAACCCTGACCCTAGAAGTAATTTTTTTTTTCTGTTTTCCCCTTTATTTATTTTAAATTATTACCCCCTTTTCCCCCCCCCCCCCCCCCCAAAGTGCCCCGCCCCCTTCCTTTTCCCGTTTCCCTGTGCAAAACCTCACATCCCTCCACTTTCCTCTTTTGGGGGGGGGCTTCCCCACTCACCTACCCATTTTTTGCCTTTCACCATTTAGGCCCCTCCCCCTTATCTGGGGTTCCGCCTCAACCCCAAAACCCAAGGCCCTCCCTCACTTTTATGCAGATAAAGCAGTCCTCTACAACATTGTTGCTGGAGCCATGGTCCCCATGTGACTTTAGTTTGTACAGGAGATAGAATGGATCCCAAATTTTCTTTTTTTCAAAAAAAGTCACAATTTTTCCCCCCTTTAAATTTTTGTTTTATATTTTTTTTTTTTTACACTCTAAAATTTTTATTTTTTTCCCCCCCACTTATATGATCAATATTATTTTTATGAGGTAGATCTTTGGTGGCTACTGGGATAGTGGGCCCTCCAGAAGAAAACCCAAAAAGCATCTTTTTTCTTTAATACATCCTAAATCCACATTTTAGCCGAAAGTTCAATTTGGTGTTAGCATCTTCATGCTTTAATGGTAAACTTGTGTTTAAAAAAAAAAAACAAGTTAGAGATTTACTGCCTTAGCTTTTAAATTCAACTTGATTTAAAGTAGACGCTTAGTTCATTTATTGTTTTAATAGCTTGGTTTTTTGGAAAATTGGTGTGGAATATCTTGAATTTTTAAATTTTAATAAAATGGGACGTGTATATGTGTTAGAGGGTTAATGGGTAAGCTTTGGTTTTGGTCTTTTATAAAATCTTAGTATATAATTATGAACAGTACAGGGGTCCTTCATGAGGGTTCATGCTCTTTTCCTCATTGATGCGGACCTGAAGTGAAAAAACCCAAACCCCTTCCATTTCTTTGGACAGAATGATGTTTCCTCACAGGATAGAATGAAATGAGAGCAGGGGTTTTAGTTTGGCAAATATTCCATGGGAGCACTCTACATGCATGAAAGGCCCAAAAGGTTTTCCCTTTTACTTGGATCTTCCGGTCTTTCATGCAATTTTTCCTCGATTCATTAATCCTTTTTATTTTTGAATAACTAAATTTGCATGTGAGTTGCCAAACATTAAGCTTTATGACCCTCAGAAAATCAAAACAGGGGTAGGGTGTAAAAGTATTTCTGTAGCTGTTAAACAGAACCATTGGTTGATTTCAATGGGCTTGGGAACTGAACCCCTTGAAATTTTAGAAGGGAAAGGGTAAGTATAGAGACAAGAAGAAAGGTGTGTTTGTGTGGTGTGTGGTGGTGTGTGTGTGTGTGTGTTTTTTTTGTATGGGTAGTCAGACTTTCCAGGTAAAACTTATATTTTTGATGGGCTATCTGGACATTAAAGGCATGGTTTACCACTAATTCCTTCAAAAATTCTATCTTTGTTGGTATTGTGAAACATTTTAAACCCAAACAACACTTTTAAATGCATCTAGAGGGGTAAAACCCATAACTAAAAAAAACCCCTAGCATTGGGTTATTCCCAATCAGTAGAACTTTTATAATTTTTCATTAGCCACAATTTGGCTAATTTTATAAAAACTAGTTTTATGTCGGGCTGCTTAGCATCTAGGAAACTAGGCATTTGTGGCAAGGGAAAAGACCCGGCTACTGGATCCCCGAGCTATCTAACCTGTGACATTTTTTTCCACATGTAGGTTTGGTTTAAAAGGACATCATGAGGGATGTACATTAATGCCTTCCTTTGTTTAAAAATCTAAGGGAAAACTTCTCATTGTCGAAAACCTTAAGAACAAAGAAGTGGTGTCACTGTGTGAAACAGTGAAGGATCAGTGTGTCTGGAGACACTGAGTTAGTTGTTTGGGAGAGCAAAGCCCTGGAGCTAAGCAGGACCTTCCATGAAGTCCAAAGGGTCATAAAGGTGTGAAGGCCCCCTTAGAATACCCAAACATCGATTGTTTTCATTTTTTGACACTTTCCACTTTTTAGCTGCTACTTTAAACAGATAAAAACAAGCAAAGATACATTAGACCCCCCCCCAAAAAATTTTTGGGGACAAGTCAAGTTTGTTCTCAAACTTCTTATACATTATTTTTAGTTTAAATCTAGATGTTCCTTATCATGAGTAAAAAAGCTGCATCCGGGAAAGAAATTTTTGTATTGGGCAGAGGGAATAAAAATAAAATTTTGATCCATTTCTCAGGCCAAGCTTACATATTTACCTAAATCACTGTAAGTTTTTTTCTGCCCCTGACACTGAGTTTGGTTTCTAAGGTTTGAAGACGCCAGACTCAAGACATCTTGGTTTATGGAGGGGGATTTAACCCCACAAATTTTTTTGTCCTCTGTAATCGTTATTCATTCAGAAAAGTACATTACAACTTAAAGATATGAATTTCATAAAAATGTAAGAACACGAATATTGACCACTGTGAGACATCTGTTTATCAAAGAATATTTGACAGGGTAAGTATGTCTCAATGAACTTTCCCTTATAAAAAAAACCAAAGTGTTTATACTTCATTTAATTAGTTGGGATTTTTCATAGTATAGTCTTGGTAATGGTCCCTATTTTCAAAACCCAAAATTTAATTGGTTGTAAAAATATGTGCACATGCTTGGGGTTTTATATTTTACCTGGCCCTTTTTACAGTATTTTCAGTGCCCTTTAGTTTTTGGCCCCTTTTTGAAACAGAGCACATTTTGTAATTTTCTTAATGTGGCCCTAATGTGGTTTTTAAAAAAGTTTTTTATTTTGGAGACAAAAAATTTCCATGTTTCAATTAGGGAAAGCTTTGTATAAGTAAAAAAATTTAAACTTTAAAAATTTTTAAATTATAGAATTTATGTTTTTTGTGTTGTGCTTGCATGAGTTTAAAGTGACCGTCAGTGCAGATCGCGAGAACATAAAGATCAATTAGTCCCCTGGAATTGTAGTTAAAAGGGGATCAGACCCTTAAAATTGGGGGTACATGGATTTGGAAGGAAACTCCAAGTCCTCTCCAAGGTCAGCAAGTGATTATAAAAGTGTTGAACCCTCTCTCAGCCTGAAAAAATTTTGTGAAGGAAAAGGGGCCCAAAAAAGCACTATAAAAAGGTTTTAAGGCTGTTTCAGAAAAGTTAGGGGAAATTCTTAGAAGGCAAAATTATTTGGGTTATTTAATTAACCACTTGATTTTTATATAGTTGGTCAAATTTAAACTATGCTTGGTGACTACTATTTTAAAGAGCTGCATGATCATGAGTTGTCTTAAATTTTTTAGACTTTTAAAGTATATTCTTACCAAACGGTGGTGGCACAGCCTTTAATCCCCGCACTTGGGAGGCAGAGGCAGGCAGATTTCTGAGTTTGAGGCAGCCCGGTCTACAGAGTGAGTTTCCCGGACAGCCAAGGACTATACAGAGAAAACCCTGTCTCGAAAAACCAAAAAAAAAAAAAAAAAGTACTATTTATTAACTCATGAAGTAAAAGGATTAGAAGAATATTTAAATAACAGGAAATTGTCTGGAGTAATTGCTATAGTTGGTAAAAACACTTTCCAAAAAACAGGGTGAGATTTAGTTTGTTCCCGAAAAACCCCTATGAAAAGCCATGTGTTTGTTGACACTCTGAAGAAATGGAAGTACCAGGTTTTTGGAAACTCACTAGACCAACCATCCAATATTAGAGTTCCCGGACGTGGTGACCCTATGAAAAAAGGAATCCTGGTGTTACAGAGTGGGGACATATTTGTTTCTCTGACCTTCACATGCATGTGTAACCCAAACAGAGACAAAGGGTTGCCAGACTTAGATGTATTTAAACAACAAGATATACACACACTTGAATTGGGCCCAAAAAGAAATTTTTAAAAAACAGTGGAAAATACTCTACTAGAACAGGTTCTTCAAGATAATAAAAATTCTGATATGGTGGGAAATTTTAGTTGATTGTTTGTAAACAAGTTGGCATGTAAATCAATAGTCAATTTTGGAAACATCTATACTGGACCAATAATGTCAGTTTTTTAAAACTTTGTTTGATATATTTCGATTCACCTATTTGAGAGGGAGCATTTGCAGACATATAGAGTACAGTACAGACTGATTGTGGGTATTGGTTATTTCTATCAATCTGTGGGAATAAACTCACAATCTTATGCCCCAACTCCCCGTTTTTCAATGGTTGTGTTAGTCACAAGCCTGATGGGAAAGGGGGAAGAAGTGGAATTAGGGTTCACATGACCATGAGTATGGACAGAATGACCTCCAGGACATTGAGACAAATCTACCCTTTTGTTTAAGGGATAGGGCATAGAAGACTTTTTAGGAGCATAGTATGGGTGGAAAGCTCTATTGTTCCTGTATTCTGGGGGCCGGAAGGGCTGATTGTTTATAGTACAGGACCAAATTTTCATGCAACTGGAAATGGTCAGAGTGAGATGCATGTGCTGAGTTATGCACCTTGCAGATAGCACTGTACAAGGTCACTTTCCAGACAAGTGCCATACAAGCCAGCCACTGTGTTCATGGATACTCAACAGACAAAAACAAGGAGAATCTGGAAAGTCCTGTAAAGAAGTTTGTCCTCTATGTTGCACAGTCTGGTCCTTGGTACTGCTAGGTCATAGGTTATCTCAGACTTGGTGGAAAATGTATTTAGTCATCTTACCGACCATTTCAAAAATTCTTCATGCAAAGTAGAAATTTGGTATAGGAAGAAACATGAACTCTTTGCAGAGCATGTGAATGTTCTAACAGTATGTGAGTTGCTGAGATGTGATCCTCTTTCAGGTTGTCTTACTGCTGTTCAATTTGATTGCCTGTGGCCATCTATATGAAGCCCTTTTGAGCAAACAAACATCTCTCCTGCTTGATCTGGGGTCAAATTTCCTGGAGGATACTGGAGTGAGCTTTCTGAGTGAAGTTTGAAAGAACCAAACTGCACATTGAAGGGTTATGGTAGGACTGTATCTCACCTATGCTGGTGCTGCTGTTTCAGATGTTGCCATTTAGAAAGTAGAAGGGTAGAGTTTTCTGAATGTCATTGTCACTTCAGAAATTGTCTTAGAGCCTGCCACCCATGACAACTATCTAAGACTTAGATCATGAAACAAGAGTTCCCATAAGTGACTTTACTGCCCTGATAAAAGAAGCCTCAGAGACTACTACCTAGTCCATCACATGGCAACACTTTTACACTACAACAAGGCTGGGGAGTTGGCTCATAGTTGAAAGTCCTTGTCACTGAGTCATAGGGAACAGACTATGAATCCCAGCACCCATGTCTGATAGTCAACAAACACCTAGTAACTCCAGCAACCACAGGTTCCTATGTACTCCTTTGGCTCCATGTAGACTCCCTGGACATGTAGACATCACTCAAAGGCATATGCACACGACACAAATGAAAAAGAAGGTGTATCTATGAGCCAGAAAAATAGGCTTCCTACACACACTAGCAACCAGATCATACACTGATCTTGTTTTTTTTACAGTGACTGACATATCTATTTACAAGCATTCCAGCCTAATGTGCTAAAGCAGGGCAAACAGGTTAAAACATCACAGAGGATGATGTCTGCTTAAGAAAACAAGGCTGTGATTATGACAGCTTATTCCCTTGGGATACTCAGTGACTTACTGAATGTAGGCGTAATCAAAGGAGTTGTGTTAGAACAAGGGCTGTGTTGTATACTGCTCTTGAGTTGGAACTGAATGGAATGAAGTCATTAGTATCAGTATGCACTTAGGCAGGGGATTTTTCCTACACTTCTCCCTTGATATATAGGAAGGTGAAGTATAGTCCTCATCTGAAAGAATTGAGGAGGAATGGACATGTAAGCATATCAGGCACAAAAGTATTGTGTCTATATACAGAAGTTATAGTTTCTAAATCTTTACACTATTGGACTCTTGTTGTGGCTGTCCCTAAGATTTGTGATGAATGTAGCAGTATGTCTACATAAATTAGATGCAAGTAGCACCTGTGGCCTAGTGTGACAAGCCAAAAATATCTTTAGATGTTATTTGCATCTCCTGGACAATAAAATCATCCCTGTTTGTGAGCCATTAATATACATACTGTTTTATCCCTGCAAAATCCATATATATTTTATACACCTCCATCAATCAAAATCTATGCCTGTGTGTTTATGTGTCTATTTAAATATCTATCTGCCTGTCTCATATCTACCCAACTATTACCTGTCATCTATAAATTTAAAATCTTTCCCTTGTCTACTATTTAAAATTTACTGGCTTTTTTTTTTAACATATCATAAACCTCTTCCTATAATCACTTTCCACTATCAATCTATATAACTATTAATTATTATATTCATTATGCATCTAACATATGTGTGCCTAATGTCTATAATTAGCATCTATACATCATCTAAGTATTCTCCATTATTACCTATCTATATACCAACTATCTTCCTTCTGTCCAACAACTCCTTACTATTTACAGTGCCATGGGAACCATGAGGTTGATGCTCACGGAGGGTTTGAGATCATGTTTCATATGAAATAGTGGGAGAAGTTTGACACATGTCGACATTTGCGTGTAAATCTGAAGTCTGTGATAAGGTAGCCCCACCAGTTTTCAAGGCATATATATTTTAAGTACTCAGAATGAGTGTAAGAACACCACATGAAGAAATCAAAGCAGAAGAATTGTTGGGAGCCAAGATGGAGGAGAGGACCATAGATAGAGGAGCATCATCAGCATTTTCTGATGCACTTGGGGAATTCTGGTTCATACAAATAAGCCAAGCTGTTAAGATGGAATCCGATGGACTAGGGATGTATCTCAGGTGGTAGAATGCTTACTTAGCATACACAGAGTCCTCAGTTTGATTCTCCAGCACAGGCTTAATAAAGCTAGAGGAGCAGCATGCCTATATCTAAGCAGTAGGAGGAAAGAGGTAAGAGGTCAGAAGTTCAAAGTCATCCTCAGCTGTGTAATGAGTGTGAAGCCAGACTGGGTTACATGAGATTCTGTCTCAAAAGAAGGAAGGCAGTTGATGAATGCCTACTGGGATAGGGAAGAATCAGTCTCCTCCAGGGGAAGCTCTGACTTAGGTTACCCAATCCCCTGGATACATGTACATACAGGGAAAGATAAATGGACTTAGTGGATTATACATTTGCACATATATATGTGTATGCACACATACATACCTTATGTGTATATATGTAACAGAATAATTAAACAGAGATTATGATATATGAAGGGAACTGGAAGTAATTTAGAGTTTAGTGATGGCTACAGATGCAGTTGGCATGTGAAGTTCTAAACAATAAAATTCTTAAAAATGAATCAAGACAAAAGGATTGAGGAGTAAGCACTTTTCATGTATATTTCTCCCAGGTTGTGGGTTGCTTTTTAACTTCAGAATGCTGTGAGATCTCTACTGTCCTTATTTGCAATAAAAATCTGAAGATCCTGAAACTGGGCATCAATATCATACAAGACACTGGTGTCAAACAGTTATGTGAAGCTCTGCATCATCCTAACTGGAAATTGGAGTGTCTTGGTTGAGTCCTTACTAACTGTCATGCTGGGAGGGTGTGGGGCTGCGTAAGGGTATCCTGGTCCTTGGCTGGGCATGGGCCTGGAACCCCGAGACTCCAAGGGAGAAATGGAAGGAGTTCGGCCAGATGCCCAAACCCAGGGTCCTGAAAGCAGTCTAATCTCCATGGACCTACATTGTTAAGTCACATAGGCCATTACAGGCCCCTCCCAAAGTGCACAGGTAGAGGGTGTGACTACAGACCTCAGGCCCTAGAGATTTACATACTAATGAAGGGTCAGAGGGTAGAGCCAATTAAGCATTCCTCCCCAGACCCTTCCATTTCTCCCTCCCTATTTAACTCAGGTTTGCCCTGGGTTTGGGGGTGGGGTACATCCACATCCATCCACCATACGCCATGACAATAACTCCTTTGGAACCAAGGACTTCCTCATATCATTGGGGCCTGCTGGGCCTGCCGTCGCAGAAGCCTCCAGCCACTGAAAACTGCAGACCTTTCTCCAGTATGTGAGACCTGCTGCCTGGAAGCCTCTAGGAAGCCGCCACTCGCACTGGTCCAGGCTGCTACTGCGTGGGCCCAGGGCCTGCCACAGCAGCCCCCCATTTTTCCCACAGGAGGGCTCACACCTTGATAAGGAAATGATAGAGGGTTAATAGAGTTAAGAAAAAGTCCACCTGGCATAGGCTCATAAATTTGGAGAAAATGCACAGGTCTTACACAGGCAGCAACAGATGCTGTGGGATTGACTGCAACACAATATCTGGTTCTCCTTATCTCTCTGTCCCTTCTTCTGTCCTGACACCTGAACCCCTTGGTTGGATCTCAGTGTCTTATTTGAGCCTGAGTATTCTGTGTCACTCTCTGAACATTGACTATTTGCGGTCACCAGTCCCCTGCAAAGAGAAGCTTCTTTGCCGAGGCTTGAGAGCTAAACTAAAACATAGAGACAATGCTAAGCATTTAGAACAATATTTCTCATCTTGGGGGTCACAACACCTTTTGATTTTAAATAGGATTTTCTCAGTGTTGGTTCTGTGGGCATTTGGGGCTGGTTAGGTCTTTGCTCAGAAGCGTGGAACTGACAGTGAACAGCAGATTGTTTCTCTGGCATGTTCCCTGTGACAGTTTAGACCTGTGTGAGTTCACCAGTGATTGTTGTAAGGGACCTGGCCTTGACTCTCATCACCTGCAAAACACTGAATAACTTAAATCTGGACTGTAAAACCTTGGACCACTCTGGACTTTTGGTGCTCTGTGAGGCTTTGAATCATAAAAGATGTAACCTGAAGATGCTTGGGTGAGTACATACTTTCTCCCATAGTCAAGAATGTCTTTAAAATAAGGTCTTCTGTGACAGGTTGCTCAGCTCAATCCCACCGAGGCTGGATTGAGAAGTTCTGTGGTGGAAGGTTCACTGTTGCACTCTTGGACATTGAGTGTTATCTTTGATTTAATCCACTCATAAGTACCATACTTTCGTGGTGATTACTCCAAATATCATCAGCCATTTTTTTTTAAAGTTGTAGCTTATCTTTTAAAAGTTGTCAATTGGCTAAAAGAATGATGAAATCACATTTTTAGAAAATGAATATAGCAACCAGAAAGAAGTAAACCACATATTTCTCTTATATTCAAATATCCTAGCCTACATGCGTACTCTCTCTATATCTCTGTCTCTCTCTCATGTGCACACACACACACACACACACACTCAACACACAAAACATGTATCATATACTGCATAAATTGGTAATAAAAGATAAATAAAAAGAAATATAAGTTCACATATATAGTATACTTTGTGTTATTCACTATTTTACCTCAAAGTATAATGCATTTTCAATGTCAAGTTAAGTTTTAAACTTTTTTGTTTGAGTGTTTTGTCAAACTTCTACCCTGTTGATTTTCATCCTGTACTAGGGCTCTAAAGAGTAATGTTCAAGGAAGGATGAGGGAAGAGCTATGGTGTTAGCACAGATGGTTCATTCATGGTGAGAATGCTACAGTTGGGGCAAGGACTAGACAGAAGGCTAGTGTGGAGAGTCAGGATCTGAAATTGAGCAAGAGATCTAAAAGAGTATAGCAGATCAGTGTGAACTCTTTGTGCAATTAAAGGTTATATAGCACGTGCTAATAGTCACCAGGCAAGGACAAAACAGAGAGGAGAAGAAAATTGAGGAAGCCAGTTCAGGAAGACATGTGTTCCAATCTTATCTTGTGAAAGTCAGGGAGACTAATGCCATAATATCTAAAGGGAAGTGTTCAAGAAGGAAAATATAATTAATTATGTTGAATATTGACTCCTTGAGACATTATTTGTCAAAAAAGAACATAAAACAAAACAAAAAACAACAAAAAACGAAAGAAAAATCAGGTATTTTGATCCTTGCTCCCAAGATTCATGAAAAATTGAAGTTGGAGACAGAAAGTTGGTAAGAGGTGGGGAGCACTTATAAACCAGAACCTTTTAGACTTGATTAGGTAGACATATTCAAGAAGTGTCAGTAACAGAGGCGCCTCCACAAGATCCTTATAAATTCAAGCCAGTCAAACCTCAGACATGATAAGGCAGGTTCTCCTGAGACCCTGCCCCTAGCTGAAGAGGTGTTGACATTTGGTGGCTCAGTGGAAGGGGAGTCATTTCTCCTCAGGAAAGTTAAGCTGCATATACTCCATAGGACAGGTCTATTCTCACACAATATAATGGGCATCACTAGTTGGACTCAGTGAGCTCTTGGGCAGGAAAAAGAGATGAAATTTAGAAAGGAATGTGGAAGAGCATTAGATGGGAATGGAGAAAGAATATGATCAAAACCACATTGTATACATAAGAAATTCTCAAAAAACAAACACATTAATCTTTGAAATATGAGTATAAAGATAATAACCATTTGTTAACTTTTGGTAACAATACTATTTTTATTTCATTTTTTTAATTTATTCACTTTATATCACTAGTCACTGTACCCCTCCTGTACACCCCCTCATACAACCCTTTCCACATCACTCCTCCCTTCTCGTTTGAGCATTTGTGGTGCCACATGGGTATTCCACCACCTTGGCATTTCAAGTTTCTGTAAGGCTAGGCACTTCCTATCCCAGTGAGCCATACAAGGCAGCCTGGCTAGAAGAACATATTCCACATATATACAACAGCTTTTTGAAGATAGCCCTTTTTTCTAGTTCTTCATAATCCATGTGAAGACAAAGATGCACATTTGCTACATAAGTGTAGGGAGTCTGAAGTCCAGCCTTTTATGTTCTTTGGTTGGTGGTTCAGAGACTGGGAGTTCCAAGGGTTAGTTGATTCTTTGTTTTCCTGTGGAGTTGCTATTCCCTTCACAGCCAGCAATCCTTTCTCCTATTCTTCCATAAGAGCCCCCAAGTTCCATCCACTGTTTGGCTTTGGGGGTCTGTTTTTGTCTGAGTCAGCTATTAGTTGGAACATCTCAGAGAAGAATATGCTCCTATCTGCAAGCATAACAGAACATCATCTACAGTGTTGCAGGTTGGCACTTGCACATGGGATGGGTCTCAAGTTAGATTGCTTCTTAGTTTGCCATTCCCTCAGTCCTCTGCTCCATCTCCTGTGCCTGCATTTCATGTAGACAGGATAAGATTTGGTTGAAAGTTTTGTGGGCGAATTGGTGTTCTATCACTCCACTGGAGTTCCTGCTGGCTACAGGAGATATCCTTTCAGGTTTGATATCCCCAGTCTTGTAAGTCATAGCTAAGGTAATTCCCCATTGATTCTTGTGAATCTCCCTTATCCTGGGTCTTTGTTTATCCTGGAGATTCCCCTACCACGTCTTTTTAAACTGTAAAATACAAGTACCCTGATAAACTCTACAAACACAACATAGCAAAACAAGGAGGAAGGCCCAGACTATGAAGCTTGAATCTCACATAGAAGGAGGGATAAAATAGTCGTACAAGGCAGATGGAGGGAGGGACCTGGGAGAGAGGGGTATGGTGAGGGGATAAGGATTCAGGATCAAGTGTTGGGAAGGACAGGAGAGATGGCCATGAAAATGAATGGAAATGAATAATTTTTTTAGGTAAGCAAAATGATAATGGCACTGTTGAAGCAGGCGGTGAGATAGGTAAGTTGTAGGATATGCTGTGTCTCACACAAAGTGAATAGTGACATGAAAGGAACAGACTTACTATGAACAATTATGACATTAGTGAATATGACATTAATTACACCAATGTTCATAAGTGTAATAGAGTTAACATTAATTATAAAGTATAAATAAGAAATAACACATGATTAGGCATTTAAAACTTATGTGGGTAAAAATGGGATTAGATGTGATGATGTTGATGATGTGTGTGTGTGTGTGTGTTGTGTGTGTGTGTGTGTGTGTGTGTGCGCGCAGCGTTGGATGGTCCCTTCTCCCTGGAGGGTGTCATGCTGTGTCTTCATCTCAATACATTCCTTTCTTTCATTCCTGCAACAGATGACAGAGAAGTAGTCATATCTGTAAAGAGACACAAATGACTGTCAACAAAACTTGGGATGGTGGCCTGGCTCAATGAGAGAAGGGGCTTACTGTCATGTCTAACAACTCAAAATTCCATAGGATAAGTGGGAGGGTGGATTTTTTTGGATAGTCCTCTGATCTTGTGTGTAGCAGCAGGTGCCTGGCATAAACACATACTGTTTGTAAATAGTTTTCAATTATTAAACAGAATTGTTTGTTTTCCACTCCAGACTGAACAAATCTGCATTTCGGAGGAATCACTGGCATTACTGCAAGCTGTGGGAAAGAAAAATACTAATCTGAATATTTTGCATTATCCCTGGGTTGAAGAGGAACACAAAAAGAGGGGTGTTCATCTGGTATGGAAGAGTTTGAAATGGTCTTGTGACAAAGGTTTATTGTTTGTTATGCTTCTCCTATATACCCTGTCCCAAGTTTTTACACCATGCTTCTGGTAGCTGTTCCAGGGCTGTTTTTCCACAGTGTCCCACTGACACCCATCTTTACATCTCTCTCACCACTTTGCAGTATTTATATTACAAACACATTCAATAAACACTAAGCTTGTTTGAAAACATGAATGTTTCCTCAACAAATGTGTTAAAGTGTTAGGGTTTTAAAACTGAAAGTACCCTAATCGTCTTACAGTTCCAGTTGGGAGTGTGCTTGTAACATGTCTTCACTAGGTGTCACTCTCAGAGCAGCTAACATCCACCTGAACTTCTGTGGGTAGTGCATGCCAAGATTCTAAAAGATATGAATATCACTGTGTAGAAAGTGGAAAGTGGGAAGATAAGTTAGAATTCCCAAGATTAAAATCTTGAATTCAATAACTTAAAGAAAGGATCTCAAAAATTCTTTTCTTTTTGTTTTGCAACTTATTTAATTTTTAAATTTCAAAAAGTCTCAGGTCATCCAAATGGAAGTAAGAAATAGAACCCAACAATAAATAATTGTCTGAATAACTAATTGTGTGGTTATCACTTTAGGTAGATTATTGGATCTAGGTGTTGTGAAGGTTGTATTTGCTTAGACAGGGGGTGGAAGCATTAGGGTTGTGGCCTTTTTGGAATGTGGGCCTTTGTTGGTGGTGTGTCATTCTGGGTGTGAGCTTTAAGACCATCATTCTAGCTAGGTTTAACTTGTATTCTGCTAGTAGCCTTCAGAAAATTCTAAGTTCTAGGGTCGGACCTAGGATGCACTCTTGAGTTGGAATGATACCTGAGTGGTTGAAAGTGTCCTTGCTATCCAGACAGGTTCAAACACCCAGCAGTAAAATGTATGCTCTCAACTGCCTGTAACTCCAGCTCTAGGGTTAGGATATGCTTTCCTGGCCTCCACAGGCACTATATGTATGTACAACACATGAATGTACATATACATACAAATAATAAACGTTGAAAACTTAATAGTATTCACATTAAGTATTATCTCACTATGGCATTTGCTTTAAGTTACAAATAAATATGCAGTCTTGCTTAAATTATTTTTAAAAACAAATAATCTAAGTCAGCACCTCTCACTTGTGGTTTGTGAATGGGATAGGTATCAGATATCCTCCATATCAGATTTTTATATATGTGATTCATAACAGTAGAAAAATATAGTTAAAATTAGCAATGAAATAAATATAGTTGGCAGTCACCACAACTTGAGCACCGTATAAAGTGTTACAGCATTAGGAATGTTGAGAAAATCTGAAAATTTTAAATTATATTTCTTTTAAAATATATACATTTTATGGCTATATGTGTACCTGTGTATGTGTATGTGTACCATGTGTTTACAGAAGCTCTTGGAGATCAAAAGGGTGAGTGTCAGTCCTTCTGGAACTGTTGTTGCAGGTGATTATAGAGCTGCCATATGGGTGCTAGAAATTTGGACACGACCTGTGTCCTCTGTAAGACCAGTAAATGTTATTATTGTCTGATCATCTTCTCCAGTCTTTAAATTATTGTTTACAAAAACTACAAATATTATTCTTACCATTTTCAGTTGAGCTTTCTTAATAGAAATAACTGACTTATTCCTACACTAATATTCAGTTTCAATTTGTACATTTAATTCATGTGGATTTCTTCATTAGAAGAATAGAATACTTCCTCTTGAATTTTTCTTGTTTTCTATTATTTATTCAACTTAACATCCTGATCTTGGCCCTGTTCCCTCCTGATTACCAGGCCACCATGCAAGTCCTCCCCATGTACTCCTCTTAATTTTCTTGTGTTGGACACAAGAGTGAAGTTACCTGTCAATGCCATCGAGGGCACTAGATCCCACGTAACTGGAGTTACAGGCACCTATGAGGGCTTGGCGTGGATGCTGGGAAATTGAAATGCCTATCTACTGCTAAGAGCCTCAAATGCTCTGAACTGCCTGAGCTGTAGCTATTCCCCAACTGTTTCAGTTCTAACTAGAAAAGTGTTGACTCTTTCGTATGTGCGTCCTTTTAACTATAGATGTTAGCTCTCAGGGAGCATACACTTCCCTTTCTGCTGATCCCCTCCAGTAGTTATAAATCCATCATCATCACCTCATCATAATAGTATGTTTGAAAGAGACATTAAAATGATGGTGTATGAACTGGAGTGTTGGCTCAGTGCTTAAGGGCCCACGTTGATTCTTACAACATACATGGAGGCTCATCTCCTAATCAAGCACCACCATGTGTGGTGCACAGAGACACATGAAGGGAAAACATCATATACATAAGATAATAAAAATAATAATAATTATTTTTATGATGATTTATTTTAATAATTTGCTTGTTAATTCAATTTTGCTAACTAGGTACAGAGATGTTTGCCTGTTTGTTCCAAATGATTATTTTGCTCTGATTTTATAATACTAACCAGAAGGTCAATCAAAACCATAGCATTCTAATGTTTATTCCATTGCTATAGTAAAACACTGACAAAATGAAACACAGGGAGGGAAGGGTGTTATTTAGCTACAGGTCCATAGGGGAAAACTGAAGCAGGAATTTAAGTAGAGATCATGGAAGAATGATGCTTATGGGCTCAATCCCTACAGCTTGCTTAGACTGTTTTGTTTTTAATCCAGAGACATCTCCCAAGTTTGACACCACCTGAATGTGTTGGACTCTCTCAGTAGCCATATCACTAATCAAGATAATGCCACCATAGATGATGTACAGGCCAATCTGATGGAGGCATTTTATCCATTGAGTTTTCCTGTTCCCAGGTAACTCAAAACTTGTGTCTAGATGAGAAAAAAAATACAGATAGATTTTATTTTTAAGCACAAGTAACTAACACTCAGAGTTCCTGAAAGATTTACAGTCTTCCAATTTATAGCCAGGAGCAGTAGTGCACACATTTAATACCAGCACTCGGGGAGCACAGGCAAGTGGTTCTCTTGAGTTCAAGGCCAGCTTGTTCTACAGAGCAAGTTCTAGGACATCCAGGACTGCAAAAACTTTATCTGGGACTGGAGAGGGCCAATTAACAGTTTTGTAACCAGGGGAGGTGACCCAGATCCAGACTTGACATTTTCCCATAATAGACTTTGTCAAAGGCTTCACTGTGAGCCACAGTGAAGAGATTCTTCCAGTCACCAGGAAATACCTGACAGACTCAGATGAAATACAGTCAGAAAATTAGCAAATACTGTGATTCACAGGCAAGCCTGTTCACTCTGTCACATCATCACTCCAGTTGATGTTTTCTCCAAGACCAAAATAGTCCTCCTACAATTGTGTGCTTCACACCAACTGTCAAAACTACATTGAGCACAAAGGAATGGGACTAGTGATGATAAAGACATGGTGGCTGTGAGCATCATAAATGCTGGATGGGAAATCCTGCTCTTGAAATTTTCATCGAATAAACTGAGCAGTTTCTTCTCCTACCTGAACCTCAGTCCTCCTCTGCTCCTCAGTGTGGAAAAATGGCAATCATGTGATAGAACAGCACATTACAAATTGGCAGGGAGTGTTTGCCTGTGTCCTTCAACCACTTTTCCACTAAGGTTGTATTACAGTAATTGAACTATTACGTAATATATGATCAGAAAAATGCCATTAGGAAAAGTGATGTATTCTGTATCACTTTTTCCATGTGGGTTTCGTAGTCCATTTTCCATTGAATATATATAGTCCACCACCAAATGCCTCTAATTCTATTTTTTGGGTCTATATGACCATAACTCCCAGCACCCTTATCCTCCATATCACAACATTTTTCACTTCTACATTTTTTTTTGTTCTGAAGGTTACATTATACTTGGTAAGACTCTATGGTGTTAAATTCTGTCCACTAAGAAAACACTGGAGCCATCCAATTTGCGCATGTGTAGTAGATTCTATTACTCGTGCATGAAATTGTATCTGTCAGTTTGTTGTAATCCTACAAACACCTCAGAATTGGAAAGTCTTGTTTGGTGACCATGTCTTATTTTCTATGACTTGGATACGTCACTGAGACCTAATGGTTAGAGAATTATCAGGCTTATCCATGACCATGCGAGCCAGCAGGATCTCTCATCCCTTCATCTTCTTTTTTTTATTGGAATTTTTATTTACATTTCAGATTTCTCCCTTACCATTTTCCACCTCCCTCCCAGAAACTCTCTATCCCTTCCTCCCTCCTTGTTCTATGAAGCTTTACCCCACTCCCCGCCCCTCCCACCTCATCCGATTTCCCCCCCTTAAGAAATCCAGGGGGGGGGGGGAATTTTTGGGGGGGGGGCCCTGGGGGGTTTTGGTTTTGGGTTTGGGATTGTTGTTCTCCCCCATGGTGGGCTCGGGGAAACCTTTCAAAAATCCTTCAAATCTTCACTTTTAACTCCTTGTAATTTTGGGAAAACCCCCTGAAATTTTGGGTTTTAAAGGGTTTTGGGTGTGGGGGGCAAACTGCCTCTGAATATGCAGGGGTTTTTGGGGGACCTCTAAAAGGGGGGGGGCAAAATTTTTTCAGGCTCCTGTCAGGGATGTTTCCCTCCTGGGGAAACCAAAATTTAACCTTTTCCTTTGGGGGGGACTGCAAATGGGATGGATAACCCCCCGGTTGGGGAAAGGTCTGCAGGGGGGTCCCCCCTTCAGTTTCTGTCCTCTTTTTGGGATCCAAAAATTTTTCTCCCCCTTTAGTACTTTTTTTTTACTCCCCTTTTTAAGAAGGGGGGCTGCCAAAGGGGGCCCCCCCCCCCCACAAATTGGTCTTCTTTCTTTTATGGGGGTTTTTGTGGGTTTTTGTGGGGTTGAAATTTTTGGGTTTTTTTTCTAAAAATTTTTTGGGCCCCAAAAAAACTTTAAATTAAACAGTGGGGTGGGGAATTTTCCATGTGTGTTCATTTTTTGATTGGGTTTTATCACGATGAAAATTTTTTTTAGTTGCAAAATATTTTAAAATAAAAAATTTTCGGAAATTTTATTGTTTTTTTAATTTGCTGAGTTTAAAATTCCCTTGGTAAAAAGTTAAACCCCAAAATTTTTTTTTTTCTTCCCCCTGTTTTAAGGGGGGAAACTGGGTTTTTTTTCCGATTCTGGGGTATTATAAATTTTAAAGGTGCTTTTGGGGGCATAGTGGGGGGTATATTTCCTTTTTTTTATGGGTTTGGGGGTAAACTTTTGGGGGATTGGCCCCGGAGGGGGTAAAAAGCTGGGAACCTCAGGTAAAAGAATGGGGCCCCAATTTTTTTTGGGGAAAAAAACCCCCAGAATGTTTTTCCAGAGTGATTTTTCACTAAACTTTGGCCCTTTTCCCAAAAAAACAATGGAGGGTGTTTTTCCCCCTTCTCCATTTTCCTTTAAACCCGGGATCTCTTTTCACATTGGGGTTTTTTTTATTTTTAGCCAAATTTGATGGTGTGGAAAGGGGGGAAAAACTCCGGGGGGTTTTTTGATTTTTCATATCCTGATGAATAAGGTTTCTTTAAAAATTTTTTCTTTTTGGGTTTTCTTCTCGGCCATTTTAAATTTTTTTTCAGTTGGGGGGAATTTTTTGTTTTGGGTCGGTACCCCCTTTTTAAAAAAGGGTTAATTTTGGTTTTTTTAGGGGTATTTTAATTTTTTTTTGAGTTTTTTTTGTTATAGGTTAAATTTTGGTTTCCCCTATCAGATGTTTGGGGGGGTTTGGGAAAAAAAATTTTTTTTTCCAAAACTGGGGTTTGGGTTTTTCCATTTTGTTTTTTTGGGGCGTGTCCTTTTGCCTTTAAAAGGGAAATTTGCAAAAATTTTAAAGAAGTCCCTTTTGGGGCCATTCTTGATTTTTTGAGAAAAAGCCATTGGGGGGTTCTGGTTTTGGAAAAAAATTTTCCCCCGTTTCCTAGGTATTTTGAGGGGTTTTTTCCCCCCCCCTTTTTTTTTAATTTTGTTTTCCCGTTGGGGGTTTTGCTTTTTGTGAAAGGGGCCTTTTTTTTTTAAAATTGGGTTTTTTGGGTTTTTTTACAAGGAGATAAGAATGGATGATTCCAAATTTTCTTTGGGAGGGTTGGTTTCCTTTTTAGTTGGGAAATTTTAGCCCCCCATTTGTTTTTAAAAAAAGCTGGGCCCTTCCCCCTTTGTGTTTTTTAAGGGTTCCCTTTGGTTCCAAAAAATCAAAAGGGGGCCCTAGGGGGGTTTTGGGGTTTTTTTTTCTTGGTCTTCAAAAATCTAGGCCCAATGATCTTTTTCCTTTCCCCGTTTTTTCTTTTTTACCCCAATTTTTTAAAAGGGGTTTTTTTTATCACTAATTTTCTCTGTAGTTTCCCTTGAGGGGCGGGGGAATTGGGGGGTTTCCCCCAGAAGTTCCTTTTTTTTGTTGAAAGGAAATTTGGTTTTTCCCCCTTCCTGGGGTTTTTTTGTTATTCCAAAAAAAAAATTTTGGGAATTTCTCTTTTAATCCGTAAAGGGGAAAAAGAAATTTGGGATTTTTTTAAAAGGGGGGGTTGCATTGGTGTTAAATTGGGTTTTTTTTGGGAAGTTGGGCCAAATTTTTTTTTTTCTATATTTTTTTTAAAGCCCCTTTTTCCCTGGGGCATTTGGGGAAACTTTCCCCTTTTTTGAAAAATCTTCTTTAATTTCTTTTTTTTAGGGGACTTTAAAACCCCTTGTTTTATATTGAGCTTTCACTTGTTGGGTTTGATTTTACCCCCCTATTGTGGGGGGGCTTTTTGTGAAGGGGGGTTTTAATTTTTCCCCCAAATTTTTTTTTCAGGGTGTTTATCTTCAATTGGGGGGAAAGGGGGGGGGCTTAAGGTTTTTTGGTTTTGATTTTTTTTTTTTTATAAACCCGCCACCTTTTTCTGAAAGTTGTTTAAAACAAAAGGGTTTTGGGTTCTTTGGGGGGGGAAATTTCCCAGTGTCAAATTTTTGGGGATACTTTTCAAAAAATAATTTTTGCCAAAAATTGTTTTTATTTTGAATTTTCCTTTTTTTTTTATCCCCTTTTTTTCCTTTTGGGGTTTTCTTATTGGTTTTTGGTTTAAATTTTTCCGTACTATATTGGAAAAAGGGGAGGGGGGTGGGGGGAGCCTTGGGGTTTTGTCCCTGGGTTTTTGTGGGATTGTTCAAAATTTTCTCCCTTTTTTTGTGTTGGTTGGGGGATTTGTTTTTTATTTGGGGGGGCCCTTTCCAAATCTGGGAAAAGGTTTGGGGGTTTGTTTGGGTGACCCCAAAAAATTTGGGGGGGGGGGGGATTTTTTAAAAACAGGTTTTTTGGGGGGGGGGGGGGTAATTTTTTAAAAAAATTTGAAAAAAAAAAAAAATTTTAATGGGGGGGTGGGATAAAAGGGGCGGTGTTCAAAAAAGGGTAGGGGGTTTTCCTTTCCCCCAATTGTGGAAAAAATTTAAAGGGGGGGGGGGAAAAGGCAATAATATTGGTTTTTTAATGTTCTTGAGTTTTTTTATTTTGGGGTTTTTTTTGCCCCAAAAAAAATTTTTTTTTTAATTTTTTTTTTTATTTTTTTTTTTTTTTTTTTCCCATTTTTATTAAAATTTATTTTTTTTAAAAAATTTTCCTTTTTTTTTTTTAAAATTTTCAAATTTTAAAAAAAAAAACAAAAAAAAAAAAAAAACTAAAAAAAAAAAAAAAAATTAAAAAAAATTTTTAAAAAAAAAAAAAAAAAAAAAACCCCAAAAAAAAAAAATTTAAAAAAAAAAAAAAAAAAAAAAAAACAACAAAAAAAAAATTTTTAAAAAAAAATTTAAAAAAAAAAACCCCAATTCCCCAAAAAAAAAAAAAAAAAAAAACCAAAAAAAATAAAAAAAACCCAAAAAAAAACAAAAAAAATTAAAAAAAAACAAAAAAAAAAAAAAAAAAAAAAAAAAAAAAAACAAAAAAAAAAAATTTTTTAAAAACCCCTTCAAAAAAAAATTTAAAAACCAAAAAATTTTTCAGGGGAAAAAAGGGTTTTTCCTTTAAAAAAAAAAAAAAAACAAAAAAGGGGCCTTTGGGGGAAAAAAAAAAATTTTAAAAACCAAAAAATTTTAAAATTTTGGGAATTAAAAAATTTTTTTTTTTAAAAAAAAAAATTTTTTCCCAAAAACCATTTTTTTAAAAAATTTTAAAACAAAAAAAAAAAAAAAGGGGGGAAGGGGAATTTTGGAAAAAAAAAAAATTCATTTAAAAAAACAATCCAAAAGGAAAAGGGGAATCAAAACCAAAAAAAAAATTTGGGAAAAAAAAAAAATCCTTTCCCCAAATTAAAAAAAAGAAACAATTCTAAAAAAAGGGCCCCAACCCAAATGGCCCCCCAAAGGAAAACCAACCCCAAAAAAAAAATTTTTTCCCAAATTTAAAAAAAAAAAAAAAACTTTAATTTTTAAAGCCCCTTTTTTAAAAAAAAAACCCCCAACCCTTTGGGCCCAAAAAACCTTTTCCAACCCCCCAAAAAATAAAATTTAAAAAGGGGAAAAAAACAAAACAACATCCCCCCAAAAAAAAATTCCCCCCCAGTAAATTGGGGGCAGAATTTTAATAGGGAAAAAAAGGGAAAAATTTAAACAGGGGGGGACACAGTGAAAAAAAAAAATTTAACCCGGGGCGTTATGAAAATAAAAAAAGGAATTTTAAAAGATTTTTTCTAAAAGAACAATTTTTATCCTTTAAAAAAAAAAAAAGGGAATAAAAAACTTTTTTTTAGCACCAAAAAAATTTTTATGTCTCCAAAAAAAACCCGGGCCCCTATAAAAACAGTTCCCCAAAAAAAAAACCCGGTTTAAAAAGAAAAAAAAAGGAAAAATTTAAAAAAAATTTTTATGCCCTCCCATTTTAGATCACCCTTTTTTGGGCTAAAAGGGTTTGGGCTTCAATTTAAACCAAAAAAAAAAAAAAAAACGGAAAAACCCAAATTTTTCACCCTGGGAAAAATGAAAAAAAAAGTATTTCCCCAATAAAATTTTTTTAAGGAAAAGGGAAAAAAAGAAAAAAAGAATTAAAGGGGGCTTTTTTTTGGATTTTAAAAGGGGAAAAAAACACTTCCCTGCCAACCTTTTTGGGGGGGCCAAAAAAAGGAAAAAAATTTTGTGCTTTAAGGGGGGGAAAAACCCCCCAAAAAGGCTTAAAAATTTTCTCCAAAAAAAAAAAAAAAACCAAGAAAAAAAAAAAAATTCCCAAAAAAAAATTTTTTCCAAACCCCGGAAAAAAGTATGGGGCCCCCCCTTTCCCTTTTAATTTTATGGATGGTTCCCCTTTTATGTAAAAAATCAAACTTTTAAAACACTAGACTAAAAAATCAAAACCCAAAAAAAAAAAAAACCCCCCCTGTTTTTTCATTAGTTTTAGAAAGCATTTCTCAAAAAAAAAAATTTTTCCCCTTAAAATTTTTAAAATTCCCCTTGAAAAGATTTTGGGGAATTTTTTGGCCCAAAAAATTTAAAAAAAAAGTAAAGGAAAAATTTCAGCAAACCAGTAGTTAAAAACCCCAAATAAATGGGAAGGGGGGAAAAATTTTTTACAATCCCCCCAAAAATCAGGGACCCCGGGCCCCGGGGGGCCTAATCTCCCCTTAAAACCCTTTTTTTTAAAAAAAAAATCAAACTTTTCCTTTTCCAAAAGCAATTTTGGGGGGGAAAAAAAAGGAAGGGGAAAGCAAAAAATGGCAGGGGAGGAAAAATTGTTCACTATTTTTTGTTTTGGATGTTGTAATATAAAAAGAAAAACAAAAAAATTCAACCTGGGAAAATTGGAAACCTAATAAACAGGTTCAGCAAGGTGACTGGATTAAAATCATCAAACAAAACAGTTTGTCTTCCTCTATGTGAAAGACAAACAGGGGTGAAAAAAAAAATGAGGGAAAATTGGGCCCCTTCAAAAAGGTCACAAAAATTTAAAAAAAAACCTTGGTGTGCCCCTGGGACAAGGGAAGGAAAGGTTTTTTATAAAAATAACTTCAAAGGTTTTCTGGGAAAAAAAAAATAAAAAGTGACACCAGAAGATGGAAAGCATCCTTTTCCCTTCATGGATAAGCAGGAATTTAACATAGGGAAAAAATAGCCATCTTCCCAAAAGTAATCTACAGATTCAATCCCCATCAAAATTTCAACTCAATTCTTCCATAGAGTTAGAAAAGAAACAATTTGCAAATTCATTTGGGAATATCAAAACAAAACAAAAAACAAACACCCCAGGATATAGAAAACTATTCTCAACAATAAAAGGACTTCTGTGGGAGTTCACCATCCTGACTTCAAGCTGTATTATAGAGGAAATAGTGATAAAAAAAAAAAAAAAAACAGCATTGTATTGGTACAAAGACAGGCAGGAAAACCAATGGAATAGAATTGAAGATCCAAAAATGAACCCCACACACCTATAGTCACTTGATCTTTGACAAAGGAGCTAAAAACCATTCAGTGGAAAAAAGACAGCATTTTCAACAAATGTGCTGGCTCAACTGGTGATCAGTACATAAAAGAATGCCATCAAACCATTCTTTCTTCCTTGTACAAATCTCAAGTTTCTAGTGAATCAAGGACCTCCACATAAAACCAGATAAACTGAAATCTAATATAAGAGAAAGTGAGGAAGAGCCTTGAACACATGGGCACAGGGGAAAATATCCTGAACAGAACAACAATGGCTTATGAAATAAGATCAAAAATAGATAAATGGGATTGGACCTCATAAAATTGAAAAAGCTTCTCTAAGGCAAGGACACTGTCAATAGGACAAAACAGCAATCAACAGATTAGGAAAGATCTTTACTAATCCTACATCCAACAGATGACTAATATCCAATATAATACAGAAAACTCAAGAAGTTAGACTCTAGAGAATCAAAAACCATATTAAAATATAGAGTACAGAGCTAAACAGAGAATTCTCATTTGAGGAATACTGAAAACCAAGAATCACCTAAAGAAATGTTCAACATACTTAGTCATCAGGGAAATGCAAATCAAAACAATCCTGAGATTCCACCCCCACACCAGTCAGAATGGCTAAGATCCAAAAAACTCAGGTAAAAGTAGATGCTGGTGAGGACACAGAGAAAGAGGAACACTTCTCCATTGTTGGTGGGATTGCAAGCTGTTAACAAGGACTCTGGAAATCAGTCCCGGTGATTCTTCATATATTTGCACATAGTATTACCTGAAGACTAGTCATACCACTCCTGGGCATATACCCAAAAGATGCTCCAACATGTAACATGGACATGTGCTCTACTATGTTCATAGCATCCTTATTTATAATTGCTAGAAGCTTGAAAAAACCCAGAAGTCCTTCAACAGAGGGATGGATACAAAAAAATGTGGTACATTTACACAATGGAGTATTACTCAGATATTAAAAACAATGACTTCATGAAATTCTTAGGCAAATGGATGGAACTGGAAAATATTATCCTAAGTGAGGTTACTGAATCACAAATGAACACACATGGTACGCACTCACTGATAAATGGATACTAGTCCTAAAGCTCTGCATACCCAAGATACAATTTACAGACCACATGAAGCTCAAGAAGAAGGAAGACCAAAGTGTGGTTGCTTCCTTCTGTCTTTAGAAGGGATAACAAAATATTCCTGGGAGCAAATATGGAGACAAACTGTGGAGCACAGACTGAAGTAAACGCCATTCAGAGACTGCCCCAACTGTGGATACATCCCATATAATCATCAAATCCAGACACTATTGAAGATGCCAAGAGTGTATGCTGACAAGAGCCTGATATAGCTGTCTCCTGAGAGGCTCTGCCAGAGTTTGCTAAATACAGAATCAGATGCTCATAGCCAATCATTAGACTGAACATGGGATCCCCAATGGAGGAGTTAGACAAAGGACTGAAGGAAGTGAAGGGGTTTGTAACCCCTTAGGAAGTACCACAATATCAACCAACCAGACCCCCAGAGCTCCTAGGGACTAAACCACCAATCAAGGAGTACATATGGAGGTACCCATGGCTCCAGCCCCATATGTAGCAGAATATGGCCTTGTTAGACATCAATGGGAGAAAAGGACTTTGGTCCTGTAAAGGTTTGATGCTCCATTGTAGGGAATGTGAGGGTGGGGAGGCAGGAGTAGATGAGTGGTTGGGGGAAACCCCCAAAGAATCAGGGGATGGAGATGGCATAGGAGGTTTTGGAGGACCAGGAAAGGATATAACATTTGAAATGTAAATATAGAAAATATCCAATAAAAACAAAACATTTATTCATTACAGTACACTCTTATTGTTCAGATGAAGAAATATAGAGAGGGATTCTGTTCTTATCTGAGGTTTAATGTGTTAAATTAGAAGGAAAAGAGAGTAACAGTTGAATCAAGACCTTAGAGAGAATGGGTTTCATCTGTTTTTGACCATCCCTCAGCAGAGTGCAATTATATACAAGAGAACAGAGGGTGGTGAATAACTCACTTACTGTGTTAGTCAGATTTCAACCAGAAATCTTTCAAATCAACAGATGATTATACTCTCACTCTTTTAAAATCACAGCAGTGAGCACCATACCTTATTCATACAAGATGTTGAACACAATGTTTATGGAATAAAATATTAAATGCAATTAGAAAAGCTGTCTTCTGTTTTTGGCATTTTTAGTGACTCTGGCTTTTAAGAGTTGAAGAGCAAAGAACAAAGATCCTTAGGATCTCTGAAAATCAACAGTAAAGGAGAAATAGTTGGGAAGCCTGCAACCAAAACTTCACTGCAATGCCTCACAAAGAGATGAGAATCTATAAAATAGGTGTGAAAGATGGTACAAATAAAATTTAGAAGATAAAAGCTAACAAATGTGACCACCGGCATCAGGATTGTATGGGTTGCTCTGGTCTCAGCTTGGCCTCTGGGGTTCTGATTGGGAGTGAGGATGTGCTGCATTCGCTGGTGATGTCTATGGAGTAGAAGTATCATGGAGACACTGGTCCAGACCATGATGCTCATGAATGTGGCATCATGGGCAAACCGCAAGAAGACAGTGCCTACACTGAATCCTGAATTGGAACAGAAAAGCTTGCTTTTAGAGTCATTGATATTTTCTGTTTTCTGTGGACCAGTGACCTTAATTGGAATGTAGATGTTATTTAAGACACTGAAGAACCAACAACTGTAACAAGAATAACTCGCCAAATTTGGGACTCTTGCTTTGAGTATAACTTTAAATCTATTAACAGGAACAAGAGTGACAAACTGATGGATACTCAGGACACAGGTGGAACACAAGTTTGTGCTTCTTGCCACCAGGTGAGTGAAGAATTCTAATTCACATTTGAGGTCTGTTTTGAGGATTTCTTGGATCAAAAGCCATCATGTTGTTTGGAAGTGTAACGATGAAGAGAATCAAGACATTGGCCACAGCCATGTGACTTAAAATCACCTGTCTGGGTCTCTGTTGAGAACCAGTCAAGGTTGAAGAGAAATTATGGACAAACAGAAAGACATTGGCCACAGTTCCAACTCCAAACTGGCAAAGCAAGAGGGTCTGAAGAACCACTTCCTCAGTGGTTTTTGGGGATTTATCATTAGCAGACATGGCAAATGCTTTACTCTACCCCAGAGTGATGACTCTGTTCCTTTTTCCACACTTAACAATTGATTTGAGATAATTTCTTCTCCTGAAAAGTAAGACACTATTCTATCACACTACAAGAGCTTTAACCTGGAGAACAACACATGGACATTAACTCAGAAATTTTATACTTATTGAATTAATCCTGCCTTGGGATGAACTTTATAATGCAACTACATCTTTATGGGGCAAGTAGGTTAAGAACACAGTAACACATTTTAGCACACCATGGACTTTGCATATGAATAAAGACAGGAAAATGACTACTATGAGTATATGAGGCCATTATCAGAAGTCGATACAATTAGGATGGAGGGGAGGCTGCAAATAGGATGTAACTTAATAAAATCATCTAATCAATAGGAAACTAAAGATTTCATCATCAGAATCTATCATCAGAATTCAATATAGTTGAGAGGGAGAGGAGGATGCAAATGGATGTAATTTAATCAGTAAAATAACTTAATCAATAAAAAGAAAAGAAAACACAAATATAACATAAAAAGAATTAATAAAATTTCCTTATCTTACACTAACCAGTTTAAAGCATTGTATATGTTAATAACATGTATTATTACATGTAATAATCAATAAGGTTTTGTAACTGAATTCAGATGTATAAAATTAACTTGTCAGGTTCTGAGAATTTTTCATGCTATTCATCCACACAGAAAATATATATTTCTGATAAAGCCACCTGTGTTTTGATAACATAGATGAACATAGGTTTACATATGTATCCTCCATCTCAAGAAAACCCTGGTTGCTAACAAATTTCATTTATTCATAGTTTTCCCAAACTTAATTTTTGTTCTAAAATGTCAGGTGCCAGAATCGTACCTGCCTCATCTCTAGCTTTTCTCCAAAATTATTAATACAGTCGTTGCTAAACACTTTTCAAGTTGGTGCTTACTCTGCATTTGATTTGTTTATATGTTTTCTAAAGGAACACAAAGGCCTCCATCTAACAGATAAAATTCAACATTCCACATACAGATGTTACATTGTATGCTATTTTCTGCTAGGTGATAATTCAGAAAACAGATATTCCTGCAAGATGAAAGCAAAATATTAACCTACTTGATTTAGACTGTAGTCTTCAAATAGAAATAATGATTCATGTTGGCTTCGGAAGACAATGTACACTGAAGGAGGGGAGAAGAGAATTTTAAGCAGAAGTCTACATTTGGAAGAATCCCACCTTCTGAGCCTCAGTCAGGGTGAAGATGCTCATCTGAATGCCAGCTCTGAAGTACAACTCCCATAGAAGCATATCCTGTAGTGCTTGTTACATTGAAGAAGTTCTTTGTGTGACTCATTGCCACAGAAAGAACGCAAGGAAATTCAGAATGGTTTCTTCATCTTCATGATATGCTGTGAAGGTAACCAAACAAAATCCAGGTTTCCAGTCTCATAAAATAATAGGGAACCTGAACATAACATCCTTCTGAGAGTTTATTATTGTGTCATCTGTGGTGTCAGTGCAATTTTCTGCCTGGAGAATTTGGGATACAACTAATGAAGGAAAAATCATTTATCCCCAAGAACAAATCTCCATTTTTACTTTCTGATGATTTATGATGATGTCTAGGAGTTTGTTAGATGTCAATGCGTACCTGAACAGAAGTTAGGGAAGGATTTTCATGTTTCCTTTGGGAGAATCTAAGTTCTGAATTGATCTTGTAGTCAGATGTGAATTGAGACACTCAAGGGTAGAACAAGGGACTCATTATGCACATTTCTATGGATTGCATTCCCCCTACTATTTCACTCTTGCAAGATTATGCTGACACCAACACTTTCATAAAACCGGCAACATGTCACTCAGATTCTGTAATTGCCCAGGAAGTTTCTTTGTTCCAACTTTTCCCATCTTTTTCCCAGGACACATACTTCTATCAAATTTATTAACTAAAGCTGGTATTTTCCACATGGATCCTGGGTTCATTCCCATATCTATTTGCTTTCAGGTAGATTGTGACTTGTTTTCTGAAATACTCATGAACCCTTATCAGAAGCCTAGTACACTTTGCCAGTATCAAGAGAATATGCTTTATAAAGAAAGTATCCTGGACAAACAACTAAAAATATGGATTGAGCAATCATTAAGAAGTTAATAGATCCAACCACTCTCATTTATGCTCTAGGTATAATAGAAAAACAGGGATAATAATGAAAAGTTTAAAACTAAAGTTATAAATGTAAGAATTGTATGTTCTAAACCGTTATTGATATTCACACTTCCAGCAAGATTGTCTTAAACATGGTCAAAGAACTTATACTAGGATATATGAGAACAATATATCATTACACAATATATTTACTAATGAAAATAACAGAATTTAGAAGGGTTATATGTGGAAATAACTTGTCATTTATTGCTCAGATACCAAGTTTTTCTGGGACAAGCATACTTCCAACATTTCAACATTTCAACTGTGAAATCTTTGTTGGCCAATAGAGACAAGGTTTATTATATATATATATAAATTATAAATTATTAAATAATTATAGGTAATAAGTTATTGAAGGTGATAATGCAACCTGAAAAGTTAAACTTGGGTATGTGTAGAATGAAAAATAGCTGAGGAAATATGGAGAGGAAAATCTAATGCTAAGTACATTTTGAAAAACTAAAAAATACATACTGCTATTGAGGCATCCTGTAATATATTCACTTGCATATTTCAAAGGGTTTTTAAAAATAAACCTACACTATATTAGTTGGACAGTCCCCCAAGTAGACACCTCATGTTGAATAATGTAAATTTCTATTCTAGATTTAGGTGACTTCTTTTTCTAGCTGGTTGCCAATGAACCACCAAAGCAATATCCACCCCACCCCCAAACATCACAGGCTATTACCAATAGTGCTGGTGATTCTACAAAACTAGGTGGCAGAAGATGCCATATACTAGACACACAGAACATGCAGAAATCAAACTGGAATTTACTTTGAAGATTTGTATGCCACCACATATCCACAGGTAATATAAGAAAGGAGATTGAAAAAGTCACATGGGAAATTTTCTTAGCCAGAAGATCCTGAACAGATCTCATACAGATCCTAACAGAACACAAATGACAGTCCAGGCTACTATATCTAGAAAAACTCTAAAATACCATAGATGGACAAGTCAAGATATTCCATGACAAAACCAAATTTACACAATACCTCTTCAGAAATCCAGCCCTACAAAGGAAAATAGAGGGAAAACTGCAATACAAAGAAGAAAATTATACCCTAGAAAGAGAAAGAAATTAATCTTCTTCGAACAAATCTAAAAGAGGATAGACACACAAACATAATTCCACCAACAATAACAAAAATAATATGAAGCAACAATCACGTTTCCTTAATATCTCTTAACATCCATGGACTCAATTCCCCAGTAAAAAGACATAGACTAACTGACTGAATACATAAATAGGACCCAGCAGTTTGCTGCATACAGGAAACACACCTCACTGACAAAGACAGACAATACAATTACACTTATATCTAAACCACACAAAGATACAAAAAATAAAGAAAATTTCATACCAATATTCCTTATGAATATCTATGCAAAAATACTCCGTAATATTAATTCTTGCTAACTGAATCCAAGAACACATCAAAACAATCATCCTCCATGATCAAGTAGGCTTTATCCCAGGAATGGCTGAATATGCTGAAATCCATCAAGGTAATCCACTATATAAACAAACTCAAAGAAAAAAAAAAACCCACATGATCATCTCATAGATGTCGAGAAAGTGTTTGACAAAATTCAACACCCCTTCAAGTTAAAAGTCTTCGAAAGAACAGGAACCCAAGTCCCATACCTAAATATAGTAAAAGCAATATACAGCAAATGAGCAGCCAACATCAAACTAAATGGAAAGTAACTTGAAGCAATCCCACTAAATTCAGGGACTAGACAAGGCTGCCCATTCTCTCCCTATCTATTCACTATAGTACTAGAAGTCCTAGGCAGAGCAATTAGACAACAAAAGGAGACCAATGGGATAAAAATTGGAAAGGAAGAAGTCAAAATATCACTATTTGCAAATGATATGATAGTATACTACAGTGAACCCAAAACTTCCACCAGAGAACTCCTAACCCTGATAAACAACTTCACCAAAGTGGCTGGATATAAAATTAACTTAACCAAATCAGGAGCCTTCCTCTACTTAAAGGATAAATAGACTGAGAAAGAAATTAGGGAAATGACACAGTTTACAATAGTCACAAATAATATAGAATACCTCTTTGTGAATATAACCAAGCAAACAACAGATCTGTATGACAAGAACTTCAAGTCCCTGAAGAAAGAAATTGAAGAAGATCTCAGAAGACAGAAAGATCTCCAATGCTCATGGATTGGCAGGATTAATATAGTAAAAATGGTCATCTTGCCAATAGCAATCTACAGATTCATTGCAATTCTCATCAAAATTCCAACTTAATTCTTCACAGAGATAGAAAGAGCAATTCTCAAATTCACTTGGAATAACAAAAAAACAGGATAGCAAAAAATATTCTCTACAATATAAGAACTTCTGGGGGAGTCACCATCCCTGACCTCAAGCTGTACTACAGAGCAATACAGTCAAAACTGCATGGTATTGGTACAGAGACAAGCAGGAAGATCAGTGGAATAGAATTGAAGACCCAGAAATGAACCCACATACCTATAGCCACTTGATTTTTGACAAAGGAGCTAAAAACATTCAGTGGAAAAAAAGACAGCATTTTCAACAAGTGGTGCTGGTTGAACTGGAGGACAGCACATATGAAAATGCAAATCGATCTATTCTTACCTCATTGTACAAAACTATCAAGTCCAAATGGATCAAGGACCTCCACATAAAACCAAATACACTGAAACTAATAGAAGAAAAACCGGGGAAGAGCCTGGAACATGTGGTCACAAGAAAAAGTTCCTGAACAGGACACTAATGGCTTATGCTCTAAGATCAAGAATTGACAAATGGGACCTCATAAAATTGCAAAGCATCCGTAATGCAAGAGACACTGTCAATAGGACAAAATGGCCACCACCAGATTGGGAAAACATCTTTACCAATCCTAAATCTGATCGACGGTTAATACCCAAAATTTACAAAGAACTGAAGAATATCAATATCAAATATCTCTATTAAAAATGGGGTACAGAGCTACAGAAAGAATTCTCAATGGAGAAAACTTGAATGATTGAAAAGCACTTAAAGAATTGTTCAATATCCTTAATCATCAGGGAAAATGCAAATCAAAACAATCCTGAGATTCCACCTCACACCAGTCCAGAACGGCTAAGATCAAACACTCAGGGGATAGCAGATGCTGGTGAAGATGTGTAGAAAGAGGAACACACCTCCATTGTTGGTGGGATTGCAAGCTGATACAACCACTCTGAAAATTCCTCAGAAAATTGGACATAGTATTACCTGAGGACCCAGTTATGACACTCCTGGGCATATACTGAAAAGATGCTCCAACATAAAGCAAGTACACATGCTCCTCTATGTTTATAGCATCCTTATTTATAATTGCTAGAAGCTTGAAAGAACCGAGATCTCCTTCAACAGAGGGATGGATACAGAATATGTGGTACATTTACACAATGGAGTAGTACTCAGCTATTAAAAACAATGACTTCATGAAATTCTTAGGCAAATGGATGGAACTAGAAAATATCATCCTGAGTGAGGTAACCCAATCACAAAAGAACACACATGATATGCACTCACTGATAAGTGGATATTAGCCACATGTTTGCAGCTAACCATTGAACTGATCATGGTGTCTTCAACAGAGGAGGTAGAGAGAAGGCTGAAGGAGCTGAAGAAGCTTGCAGTCCCATGGTGAGAGCAACAATATCAACCATCCAGAGCTACCAGGATCTAAACTCCCAACCTGGGAACATGCATGTTGGGACCAATGGCTCCAGCTGTATATGTAGTAAAGGATGGCATTGTCAGACATTGGTGGGTTTTTTGACTTTCAGAATTGTAAATCAATACATTTGCCTTATTCTAAACTGCTACATTCATGACAATTCATTCAAGACTTGGTGGGGAATGGAGTCACCAACTGAAGAATGATATGTATGACCCTATTCACATTTTATTAACAAAACTTCACATGAGAGCGATGTAAGCTCTTTTTCAGTTTCTTCTCTTGTTCTGATAATATGCTTCAGCAACTTCAGAACTTAGTGAAAACAGGATTCATTTTATCTCACATTTAAAAGGATAATCCATTATGGTGAGCATATCATAGTAGTAAGAGTGTGTATGTCTGTGTGTGTATGTGTGTGTGTGTGTGTGTGTGTGTCTGAAGTTGAGGACTCACATGAAGATACCTTTAGCAGGAGCTTTCAGTGTATCTTGTTCACATATTAGTTGACCATGAAACTGAGATCATGGTATGGGTCCTTCAAAGGACCACCTATGTCCACCAAGGTTGCATGTCAGATTTCATACATATCAGATATTTACATTATGACAGTAGAAAAAATAGATTAATGAAGAACCAAGTAAAATCATTTTATGGTTGGGAATCACCACAACATGAGGAACTGTATTAAAGGTTCACATAATTAGAAGGGCTGAGAACTACTGCTATAAGGGTGTTTTAGAAGGCTTTAGCAGGGCAGAGAAGACTTTCCCTTAGTGTTGGTGGCACAGTTTCATGGCTGTGGTCCCCTTAACTGAATAAAAGGAGAATGTAAACTGGCACTAACATTCACCTCTCTATGACTCTCAACTGGTAGATATGTGACCAGGTGCCTCATGCTACTGATGCTATGACATTCCTGCCATGATAGACTGTACCTTGAAGCTATGGCCTAGAGGAAACACTTCCTTCCTTAAGTTGCTTTTGTCATATATTGTATCAAACAATGAGAAAAGTAACTAACACAAGTTTCATCCCCAGAAACATATACATGAGAGAAAGAGAGAGGGAAACAGAGAGACATTCTGAGATGTTTTAAAAGGCAGCAAAACTACTACTCATGGCTCTATAATGGTGGATACATGTCATCATTACCCAACCCACAAGGTATACAACAGAGTATGGATTACAGACCCTGGATGACAAAAATATGTCCCTGTAGGTTTATCTGGTGGAGAATATGTACCACTCTAGTTGTATAGAGCAGGGGGCAGGAAGTACACAGGAAACTCTCCTTACCATCTCATCAGTTTTTCTGAGAACCTCAACTTTCTACTAAAATCTGTTTTTAAAAATAGAGTCAAACAAGCCATCTGAGTCTGGTGTCTGCTGGTGGTTTTTAGTTGAGTAAATAGGACTTATCAAATTTCAAGCATTGATCACTGTATAAAACACTCCTTAATGTGGTGAGATAAGAGTCGAGAGAAGTCAAGTTTAAGTGGGTACTTCTGTTCCTGAGAGAAATTGATGATAACACAGCATACTACTCTGCCTATGGCCACTAACAGCATTATTTTCTATAATTTTATTTGCTATTTCAGGTTTCAGAAATACAGTGTCCAGAGTCAATTCATTTGGAGCCTTAGTGTTGTGAGAGCCAGTTCATGGGCATGCAGACAACCCACTTCTCCATTGGGAGGGACTGGGGGAGAAAAGGGATGCCAAATCTCAGGTGAGTACCCTGAGATCCTAAGGCTTATGTGCTACAGGACAGCAGGCTGGATCCACAGCTGGGAGCTTTAAGTAAGAGTGGATACTGGCTGGGGGGTGGTGTACATTGCATCCTATATTGCTACTTAAGCCTGACAGAGAAGAAACCTTCTCCTAACACTCAGATTCTGTTTTCCTGTATTAACGTCAGAGATCCCACTGTGGCTGGTTAAAAGAGAACTGGAGAGACTGGTTTTTCTTAGACTGTCATTGAAATTAAAATCCCAGAAGACATGTTATTATTTCCAGTGTCTTCCCCTAAATCTATGGTTGGAGCTGAGTGTTCAGGGAGTTCATAAGTCTGTGAACTCCCTCTAGTAGGGTAAGAAGTGTACCGTAGTGCATATCTAAGTCCTTGGTTGCATTCAATACAGAGACACTTATGATCATGTAACTCAAAATTATCTTCCATAAAAAGACATCAGAATGGGTGTGGCCCTCATGCCTCACTGGACAACGACAGGAGGACTGGAGCCATTACAAGGTCCCCTTCAATTACTGGAGGTCAGGCCTCTATCCCCGCCTATATCCTCTATACTTAGAGAAGGGAGGAGATGTCAAGGGCAGCCCTGCTTATACACTGAAGGCCAAAAATCAGCCATAGGCCTAAAATCAGCAATAGGCCTGACATACATACATGCTAACACCAAGTCTTGGGTCTCTGTAGAAAAACACTGAAACAGAAGGCTATAAGCTATGGTAAATAGGCAGCATTTGTGGAAATTTACCAGCCTGAGTAGTCATAGATCTTCTAAATAGGTAGCCTCGGCAGATAATACCAACTTAGATAAGGACAAGTGAATCATAGGCAGAGTCGTAGTGTCCTGTACCCTCAACTTTCACCCAGCTGATACACTGTTCTGAAAGGTATCTGTACTCTCACTGATTACCTATGCTCCAGTGCCATTCCCTTCCCCACACCCTGCTTTTTTTGTGTTTATAACCCTTGTGTGAATAAGTAAAATTATGATGTGATAAAAAATAAATAAATAGCCTTTTGTGTGGGGCAGACACTTAGCTGGTCTGCTCCTGTGGAAACACCTGATCCTGAGACATCCTAGAGGACCTACTGTGTTCAGAGCAGAGGGTAAGACACCTTGCCCACTACCCCATGCTCCAGAATTACAACTGGGAGCCAGGTGGGGGTCAAGGAACTAGCAGGCACCCAAAGCCGGCACCTCCGGAATACCACATCCATTCCGCCCGAAGCCTGTCCTTTTGCCTGGGCCAGACTCTTAGCTGGTCTGCTCCTGTGGAAACACCTGATCCTGAGACATCATAGAGGACCTACTGCATCCAGAGCAGAGGAGGACCTACTGCATCCAGAGCAGAGGAGGACCTACTGCATCCAGAGCAGAGGGAGCTTAGGATCACAGGAACACAGAGACATCTGGAATCTGAGAAGTTCTGACACAAGCAAGATAACTAGAAAGACAGACTCCAGTCAGACACAGTGAGCACAGGTAACACTAGAGTCAACCAGATGACGAAAGGCAAGTGCAAGAACACAAGCAACAGAAACCAAAGTTACCTGACATTATCAGAACCCAGTTCTCCAACCATAGCAAGCCCTGGATACCCCATCACACAGGAAAAAACAGGAATCAGAATTAAAACCGCTTCTCATGATGATGATAGAGGATTTAAGAAGGACATAAGTAACTCCCTTAAAGAAATACAGGAGAACACAGGTAATCAGGTAAAAGCTCTTAAAGAGGGCAACAAAAATCCTTTAAAGAATTGAAAAGAAACACAGGTAAACAGTAGAAGTCCTTAAAGAGGAAACACAAAAATCCCTTAAAGAATTGCAAGAAAACACAACCAAACAGGTGAAGGAATTGAACAAAACTGTCCAGGATGTAAAAATGGAAATAGAAACAATAAAGAAATCTCAAAGGGTGACTACTTTGGAGATAGAAAACCTAGAAAGAGATCAGAAGTCATAGACGCAAGCATCACCAACAGAATACAAGAGATATAAGACAGAATCTCATGCACAGAAGATACCATGGAAAACATTGACACAACCATCAAAGAAAATGAAAAATGCAAAATGCAAAAAGCTCCTGACCCAGAACATCCAGGAAATCCAAGACAGAATGAGAAGACAAAACCTAAGGATAACAGGTATAGATGAGAGTGACTATTCCGAATTTAAAGGGCCAGTTAATATCTTCAACAAAATTATAGAGGAAAATTTCCCTAACCTAAAGAACGATATGCCCATAAACATACAAGAAGCCTATAGAACACCAAACAGACTAGACCAGAAAAGAAATTCCTCGCGTCACATAATAATCAAACAATCAAATGCACAAAACAAATAAAAAATACTAAAAGCAGTAAGGAAAAAGGTCAAGTAACATATAAAAGGCAGACCTATAAGAATTACACCAGACTTTTCACCAGAGACTATAAAAGCCAGAAAATCCTGGACTGATAACATACAGACCCTAAGGGAACACAAATGCCAGCCCAGACTACTATACCAGCAAAACTCTCAATCAATATAGATGGAGAAACCAAGATATTCCATGACAAAACCAAATTTGCACAATATCTTCCCACAAATCCAGCACTTCAAAGGATAATTGATGGAAAACGCCAACACAAGGAAGGAAACTACAACCTAGAAAAAAGCATGGAAGTAATCTTCCAACAACCCCCAAAAAAGATAGCTACATAAACATAATTCCACCTCTAATAAAAAAATAATAGGAAACAACAGTCATTTTTCCTTAATATCTCTTAACATCAATGGATTCAATTACCCAATAAAAATACATAGACTATCAGACTGGTTACATAAACAGGACCCAGAATTTTGCTGCATACAAGAAACGCACCTCAGTGACAAGACAGATATTACCTCAGAGTAAAAGGCTGGAAAACAATTTTCCAAGCAAATGGTCCCAAGAAACAAATGGAGTAGCCATTCTAATACCAAATAAACCGACTTTCAACCAAAAGTAATCAAAAAAGATAAGGAAGAACACTTCATACGCATCAAAGGAAAAAAATCTATCAAGATGAACTCTCAATTCTGAACATCTACACTCCAAATGCAAGGGCACCCACATACATAAAAGAAACTTTACTAAAGCTCAAAGCACACATCGCACCTCACACAAAATATGTGGGGATTTTAACACCCCGCTCTCTCCAATGGACAGATCATGGAAACAGAAACTACACAAAGACACATTGAAATTAACAGAAGTTATGAACCAAATGGATTTAACAGATATCTATAGAACATTTCATCCTAAAGCAAAAGAATATACCTTCTTCTCAGCACCTCATGGTACCTTTTCCAAAACAGATCATATAATTGGTCACAAAACAGACCTCAACAGATACAAAAAGATTGAAATAATCCCTTGCATCCTATCAGATCACCACGGACAAAGGCTGGTCTTTAATAATGACAAAACCAAGGGAAAACCCACATGCATGTGGAAACTGAACAATGCTCTACTCAATGATGACTTTGTCAAGAAGAAATAAAGAAAGAAATTAAAGACTTCCTAGAATTTAATGAAACTGAGGAAATATACATACCAGAACTTGTGGGATGAGGGAGAAAGGGGGAGGTTCTGGGTAGGAATGCTTAATTGGCTCCACCTCTGACCTTCATTAGTATGTAAATCTCTAGGGCCTGAGGCCTGTAGTTACACCCTCTACCTGTGCACTTTGGGTGGCTGTAATGGCCTACATGACTGAACAATGTAGGTCTATGGAGATTGGACTGCTTGTTAGGACTCTGAGTTCTGGGAAGTGGCCGAACTCCTGCCATTTCTCCCTTGGAATCTCGGGGTTCTAGGCCCATGCCCAGCCAAGAACCAGGATGCCCTTATGCAATCCCACAGTGGGACTCCATGAAAGCAGTGCTAAGAGGAAAACTCATAGCTCTAAGTGCCTACAAAAAGAAATTGGAGAGAGCACTAACAACTTGACGGACACCTGAAAGCTCTAGAACAAAAAGAAGCAAATACACCAAGAGGAGTAGGCATCAGGAAATTATCAAACTCAGAGCTGAAATCAACCGAGTAGAAACAGAAAGAACTATACAAAATATCAACAAAACGAGGAGTTGGTTCTTTGAGAAAATCAACAAGATAGATAAACCCTTAGCCAGATTAACCAGAGGGAGCAGAGACAGTATCCAGATTAATAAAATCAGATTTGAAAAGGGAGACATAACAACAGAAACTGAGGAAATTCAAAAAATCATCAGATCCTACTACAAAGGCCTATACTCAACAAAACGGAAAATCTGGATGAAATGAACAATTTTTCTAGACAGATACCAGATACCAAAGTTAAATGAGGAGCAAATAAACCATCTAAACAGTCCCATAACCGCTAAAGAAATAGCAGCAGTCATTAAAAGTCTCCCCACCAAAAAAAGCCCAGGACCAGATGGTTTTTAGTGGAGAATTCTATCAATCTTCAAGGAAGACCTAATACCAATTCTCTTCAAACTAATTCACAAAATAGAAACAGAAGGAACACTACCCAATTCGTTCTATGAAGCTACAATCACACTCATACCTAAACCTCACAAAGACCCAACAAGAAAGAGAACTTCAGACCAAACTCTCTTATAATAAGATGCAAAAATACTCATAAAATTCTGCAAACCGAATCCAAGAACACATCAAAACAATCATCCATCATGATCAAGTGGGCTTTATCCCAGGAATGCAGGGGTGGTTCAATATTTGGAAATCCATCAATGTAATCCACTATAAACAAATTCAAAGAAAAAAACCACATGATCATCTCACTAGATGCTGAGAAAGCATTTGACAAAATTCAACATCCCTTCATGGTAAAAGTCTTGGAAAGATCGGAATTCAAGGCCCATACCTAAACATAGTAAAGCAATATACAGCAAACCATAGCAACATCAAACTAAACGGAGAGAAACTTGAAGCAATCCCATAAGTCAGGGAGTGACAAGGCGCCCACTCTCTCCACCATTCGAAGTACTGGAGTCCTAGCCAGAGCAATTAGACAACAAAAAGAAGTCAAAGGAATACAAATAGGAAAAGAAGATGTCAAAATATCACTGTTCGCAGATGATATGATAGTATACTTAAGTGACCCCAGAACTTCCAAGGAACTCCTAAACCTGGTAAACAACTTCAACAAGGTGGCAGGTTATAAATCACTCAAATAAATTGGTAGCCTTCCTCTCGTGAAAAATAAACAGGTTGAAAAAGAAATTAGGGAAATGACACCCTTCACAATAGTCACAAATAATATAAAATTCTCGGGTGAATCTAACCAAGCAAGTGAAAGATCTGTATGACAAGAACTTCAAGTCTCTGAAGAAACAAATTGAAGAAGATCTCAGGAAATAGAAAGATTCCATGTTCGTGGATCGGTTAGGATTAATATAGTAAAAATGGCATCTTGCAAAAAACAATCTACGGTTCAATTCAATCCCCATTAAATACCAACTCAATTCTTTACAGGATAGAAAGAGAAATTCTCAAATTTATTTGGAATAACAAAAAACCCAGGATAGTGAAAAACCATTCTCACCAAAAAGAAGTTCTGGAGGAATTGCCATCCTGACCTCAAGCTGTACTAGAGCAATAGTGATAAAAACTGCCTGGTATTGTACAGAGACAGGCAGGAAGATCAGTGGAATAGAGTTGAAGACCCAGAATGAACCCACACACTTATGGTCATTTGATCTTTGACAAAGGGAGCTAAAACCATCCATTGGAACAAGGACAGCATTTTCAAAAATGGTGCTGGTTCAACTGGAGGACAACATCAGAGAATGCAAATCGGTTCATTCTTATCTCCTACTACAAAGCTCAAGTCCAAAGTGGATAAAGGACCCTTCACATAAAACCAGACACACGAACTAATAGAAGAAAAGGTGGGGAAAACCCTCGAAACCTAGGCATAGGGGAAAAGTTCTGAACAGAACACCAATGGTTTAGCTCTAAGATCAAGAATTGACAAATGGACTTCATAAATTGCAAAGTTTCTGTAAGGCAAAGGACACTGTCAATAGGACAAAATGGCAACCAACAGATTGGGAAAAGATCTTTACCAATCCCCCATCAATAGAGGACTAATATCCAATATATACAAAGAACTCAAGAAATTGACTCTAGACAACCAAAATAACCCTATAAAAAAATGGGGTACGGAGTTAAACAAAAAAATTCTCAACTGAGGACATGCGAATGGCCGAGAAGCACCTAAAGAAATGGTCAGCATCCTTAGTCATCAGGGAAATGCAAATCAAAACAACCCTGGATTCCACCTCACACCAGTAAAATGGCTAAAATCAAAAACTCAGGTGATAGTAGATGCTGGCGAGGATATGAGAAAAGAGGAAACACTCCTCCATTGTTGTGGTGGGAATTGCAAGATGGTACAACCACTCTGGAAAACAGTTTTGGGGGTTCGTCCAAAAATTGGACATACCCTACCTTAGGACCAGCTATACCACTCCTGGGCATATAACCAGAAGTTGCTCTAAACATATAAGAAGGACATATGCTCCCTATATTCGTAGCAGCTTTCTTTATAATAGCCAGAAACTGGAACGAACCCAGATGCCCTTCAACAGAGGAATGGATACAGAAAGTGTGGTACATTTACACAATGGAATAATTACTCAGCTATTAAAAACAATGAATTTGATAAATTCTTATGTATATGGATGGAACTAGAAAATATCATCCTGAGTGAAAGTAACCCAATCATAAAAGACATACATGGTATTCACTGAATGATTATTGGATTTTAGCCCAGAAAGCTTGAAATACCAATATTCAACTCACAGACCACATAAAGTTCATGAAGAATGACCAGGGGGGGGGGGGCTTCCGTCCTTCTTAGAAGGAAGTAACAAAATACTCAAGGGAGCAAATATAACAAATACAGGACAGAAACTGAAGGAGGGGCCATCTACAGACCATTCCACCTGGGTATCCATCCCATGTGCAGTCACCAAAGGTAGACGTTGATGTGGATGTCAGGAAGTACATGCTGACAGGAGCCTGATATAGCTGTCTCCTTAGAGGTCTGCAAGAGTCTGACATATTCAGAGGCAGATGCTCACAGCTAACCATTAAACTGATCATGGGTTTCCCATTAGAGAAGATAGAGTGAAGACTGATGGAGTTGAGAGGATGCATGACAACCATGAGGAAAGCAACAATACCAACCATCAGAGCCCCCAGGGTATAAACCACCAGCCTAGGAGCGCGTTGGGAGGGACCCATGGCTCCAGCTATATATGCAAGGGAGTTATATATAAGTGGAGAAGAGATCCTTGGTCCCGTGAAGGCTGGAATGTCGTGGGGGGGGTATTCGAGGGTGGGGAGGTGAGGTACGGGGGAGCTTTGGTGGGGGTACACCATCATAGAGGCAAAAGGAGGGGAGAAGGGATAGGGAGTTCCTGGGAGGGAGGGGGGAAATAGGGTAAGGGGAAAACATCTGAAATGTAAATAAAATTTCCCAATAAAAAAAAGAAAAGATAAATAAATAAATAAATGAACAACAAAAAAATTATCTTCCATAGAACGTACCTTATTGGTGTTTACAGAGCTAGGACATAGGTGTGTCCCACACAGCTCCCCATCTGCAAGTAGCTTTTCACGAGGCCCATTTTTCCCTCAGAGTCCAAATTTCTGGTGCAATCAGAAAGCAAAATTAAAATTCTATTTTCTTATCTGTTCCAGTTTCATTTCTTGTTGCTTTGATAAAATACCCTGTCAAAAGTCAACCCTGGGGAGAAAAGGTTTAATTTTGGCCACAGTTCAGATTACAGTTTACCATGACCCAGAAGTGACACTTGCATGAGTCTGAAACACCCAGTCACATCATTTGTAATACTTATTCCTTCTAGATTCAAGGAAAAAGAGAAACATGTGTTTCCTTGCTTTCCTGATACTGTTTGATTTCTCTACTCTTACTCAAGTCAGGAGCCCCTGACTAGGGAATGGTCTCATCCAAAGTAGGCTGAATCTTCTTATAGCATAACCTCAGGCCCAACTTGATGAAGAAAATCTCTTAATCATAGTTTTTTTCCCAGGTTACTCTAAGTTGTGTCTAGGTAACAATTAAAACTAACCACCCTGCTCTCTCTGGACATAATGGTAGAACCTGGGGGGCTGAGCAACTGCTGGATGTGTATCTAACCCAAAGTTATCAACTGTAAGTGTTACAAAATCCTGAACTGTCAGCTGTTGTGGAAATG
>JAJTUV010004402.1:0-20569 GCA_021653895.1 Mastomys natalensis
CGTCCTATGGGCCTCCTACTTTATAGGCCCTCACATGGCCTTTTGAAGTCCTTAAAGGCCCTCCTAGGCCCTTTAAATAGTCTTCCTATGGTCCTCTCTAGGCTTCTCTAGCCCCCTCTATGGTGGGTTTTTTATGGGCCCTTTTTCCCTTTTTTTGGGGCCCCCCCCCTTAGCCCTCCTATGGTCTTTTCTATGGGCCCCTCTAGGCTCCTTTTAGGGCCCTCAAAGGCCTCTCTTACCACTTTCTACTGTTTCTAGGCCCTCATTTGCTGTCTCTATTGTCCTCTCTAGGACCCCCCAGGCCCTTTTTACCCCTTTAGGCCCTAACTAGGCTTTTCCCCATGTCCTCTTAAGCCGTCTTTTGACCCTAAATATGGCTGTCTCTATGGTTCTCTCTAGGACCTCTCTAGGCCCTCTAGGCCCTTACTATGGTCATTGTATGGTGCTCTCAAGGACTCCTAGAGACCATCATTATTGGGCCCTAACTATGGTCCTCTCTAGTCGGCCTCTAGGGCCCTTACTATGTTTCCCTCTCTATGGGCCCCTCTAGGCCCTTTTAGGCCTCCCAGGGTTTGATTGGTCCCCTCTAGGCCCTCTTACGGCCTTCTCTTTTGGTCCTCTCTAGTCCCTCTTTAGGCCATCAGTATGGCTGTATCTTGTTTCTGTCAAAGGGCCCCCTTTAGGGCCTCACTATGGCCAATTTTTTAGTCCTCTCTAGGCCATATGTACCTCCATTTGGGAATCTCTATGATCCTCCCCAAAGGGAGTCTCTAGACATTCAAAAAGGCTGTCCCATCGCCCTCTATGCTGTTTCTAGGTTTCACTAGGCTTCACTTTTGGTCCTATCTAGGGCCTCTCTAGGCGGGCTCTAGTCCGCCCTAGGGCCCTCTCTAGGCCCCTCTCTATGTTCATCATTATGGTCCTTGTAGGCACTCTCTAGGCCTATTTTGGCCGTCTCTGTGGTCCTCTCTAGGCCCTCTCTTGTCCCTCATATGGCAATCCCCATATCCCCCTCTACCTTCTCAAAGGCCCTCTTATGGCCTTTTCTAGGCTCCATCTAGGCCCCCTCTAGGGCTTCACTTGGCCATCTTATTGGTCCAATATAGGCCCCCTTATGCTCACACTCTGGGCAGGGCTCAATGGTTTCCCCTCTATCCCTCTCTATCACTAACTTTGGGCCACTCCCATGGTTCTCTCTAGGCCCATGGGAAGTCCACACTATGGCCATCTCTTTGGTGCTTCTAAAGGGCCCCCTCCCCGGCCCTCATTAGGGTGGTACCTATACCCCCACTAGGCCCTCTCTAGGCCTTCACTTTGGGGCCCTCTCTATGGGCCCCCCCCCAAAATAGGCCCCTCTCTGTTCATACTCTGGCAGTCCCCCGATGGTCCTTTCTAGGTCATCTCTAGTCACTACTATGGATCTCCTAGGGCCCTTTAGGTCCACACTATGGCCATCTCCCTTTGGTGCTTTTTAGGCCACCTCTTTGGGGCCCCCAATTTGGTTTATCCTATGGTCCCTTAAGGGCCCTCTCTAGGCCTCACCATGTGCCGTTTTGATGGCCCTCTCTAGGCCCTCTGGCCCATTCTAGGCCCTATATAGGCCCTCATTATGGGGGTCTTATCGGCTTTCTAGACTCCATCTAGGCCCCCACTATGGCCATCTCTAAGGTCCTAACCAGGGGACCCTCTTGCACTCCACTATGGCCATCTACTCCTTTGTCCTCTCAAGGACCCTTTAGCCTCAATATGAGGCCCGGGATTGTTCTCTCTAAGCCAATTCTTGGCCCTCTCTATGGTCTTTTCTATTCCTAATCTAGACCCTATATAGGGCCTCACTATGGCCATCTCGATGGGCCTCTCTAGGACCCTGGGGCCCCTTTTTAGGCCCTATCTAACTCTCTCTAGGGTCTCTCTATGGTCATCTCTATGGTCCCTCTAGGACCCATCTAGGCCCTCACTATGGCCATCTATACTGTCCTTTCTAGGCCGTCTCTAGGCCCTCACTATTGATGTCTCTAAGGTCCCCTCTAGGACGAAACCCTAGGCCCACACTAGGCCTCTTTAGGGCCTAACTATGCCTTATTGTCCTTCTCTAAGGGCCCCTCTTGACCTCATTATGGCTGTCTTCATGGAACTCCTAGGACTCCTATGCCCTTCAAAGGGCCCCTTTTCATGGGCCCTCTCTATGGTCCCCATCTTGGCCCCTTTTAGGCACTCACTATGTCTATCTCTATGGTCCTACTAGGCCCCACTAGGCCCCCACAATACGGCCGTCTCTATTCCTCTCTTTGGGCCTGCTCTAATGCCCCTCACTGTGACGATAGCTATAGCCTTTCTAGGCCCTCACTAGTCCCTTTACTTGGCTATCTCTTTGGTCCCATCTAGGCCCTCCCTAGGCCCCCCATTATGGCCATCTCTATGGTCCCATCTAGGCAATCCAGGACTCACTAGTGGCAATCTCAAATGGTCCATCTAGGCCCTCCTGGGCTCTCACTAGGCCATATCTAAAGTCCTCTCTACGCACCTTCTAGCCCCCTTTCTATTTCCCTACTATTATCCTTTTTTTGGCCCCACAATGGACGTTTTATGGTCCTATCTATGGGCCCTTTTAGGCCCTCTCAATTGCTGTCAATAGGTCCCTCTAGGCAATTCTCTATACCCTCACTATTGGGGCCCTCATTATGGGTTTTTTCGAGGCCCTCTCAAGGACCCCACCTATGGCAGTCTATATGATGCCTGTAGGAAACCATCTAGACCCTTACAGGCCATCTCTATGGGCATTTTTTAGGCTCTATCTAGGCCCTAATTAGGGCATTTTCAGTGGTCTCATCTAGGGCCCTCTCTAGGCCCCTTACTATGACAGTCTATATGGTCCTATTAGGCCATCCTCTAGGCCATCACTATGACCAACTCTGTGGACCAACTAGGCCCCTTTTTAGGCCCTCCCAAAATGACCACTCTATTTTCTCATCTCGGGATCTCTAGGCCCTCACTATGGTCATACAAAGGTCCTCTATAGGCCTCCTTTTAGGCCTTCACAAAGGCTGACTCTATGGTCCTTTCTAAGCTCTCCCCTGTGCCTGCACTATGGCCATCTGAATTGTCACTTTTTAGGCCCTTTTCTTGGCCCTAACTATGGCCGTATCTTTTGGTCCTCAAAAAGGCCCCACTCTAACCCTCACTATGGCAGTCACTATAGTCCCAAACTTTGGCCCTCTCTAGGGCCCTCACTATGGCCATCTCTATGGGCCCATTTCGGCCCTCTCTAGGCCTTAATTTTGGCTGTATCATGGTCCACGCTAGGCCCCCCTCTAGGGCCCCCACTATGACCACTCTATGGGCTTTTTAGGCCCCCCTAGGCCCACACTAAAGGCTTTCTCCATAAGTCCCCCTCTAGGCCTATCTAGTCCCCCACTAGACCAGCTCTGTGGTCCTCTTTTAAAGGGCCCCATCTAGGCCTCTTCTTCCATTTCTATGGCCTCTCTAGGCCCTTCTAGGCCTTTTAGTATGGGCCCTTCTTTTGGGGACCAAACCCAAAGCTACTGCTGTTTCCCAAAAGAACCTCAGGGAATTACCCGCCCTTCCGGAAAGATTAGTCACTTTCAAGGAATTCTCGGGACCCAGGTCTCAGGAAAAGCTGGCTTTCCTGGGAGCTGGTTTCAAACAGTGGGATGGTTAGGGCAATAAGGGTTTCAACAGTGAGAGATCAGGGCAATAAACGCCTCTTTGGGAAAACCAGGGCCTTCAACCAAAAAAGAATTTCCTGTTCATAAAGAAAAACCCCTTTCCCCCGGGCAAACTGCAGAGTGCTTCCGCCCGGGTCAAGAGTGAATGGAAAACTGGGGGCCCCGTTCTTTGCCCCCTTTTCTCACTCGCCAAAACTATATATTGTAGCTAAACCCCCGCATTAAAGGGAGACCCTGACAAAATTCCCCACTGCATGGTCTTTTGTTTTTTCTTCTCGCCCATGTTTTTCTTTCAGGTAAAAAAAAAAAGATTCCAAACCCCGACACCCCCCAAATAATTTAAACCCGGGGTTGGGTTTACTCTAAAGTCCTTTCTAGGCTGACCCAAAGGGATCATATGGCTGTCTCTTGGTCCTCTCTAGTTTCCCCCTAGGGGCCCCCTCTAGTTACTCTCTATGCCCACTCTATCTCATCTCTATGTCCTCTCTAGTCCCTCTCCTGAAGCGCTCACTATGACCAAACCTATTGTCTTCTCTAAAGGCCTCCGAGGCCATCACCATGGTCTCTTTATGGTCCCATCAAAACCTCCCTATGGTGTTATCAATTATCGCCTCTAGGCCGTCTAGAGGGACAAACTATGGCCCCGTCTCGCTGGCCCTCTAGTTTTCCCCTCTAGGGGTCCCTAGGCCTTCTCTAGGTCCCCCTCATGGCATCTCTATGGTACTCACTTTTTTCCCCTCCCTAATAGCCTTATTATTGGGCCCTCTCTATGGTCAAATCTAGGCCCTTTCTAGACCCTCACCCATGGTTATCTTTATAGGTCCATCTAGGGCCTCTCTAGGCCCTCATATGTTTATCTCTATGGTTTTCTGAAAGGGACTATCCAGGGCCCTTTTTACTAGGCTGTCCCCTATGAAACCCCTCAGGGCCCCCTCTATGCCTACATTCTGGCATCTATATGGTTCTCTCTAGGCCTTTCTAGGCCCTCTTAAGGGCGTCTCTATGATCCTCACAAGGCCCTCTCTAGCCCTCAATTTGGCCATCCTATGGTTTCTCTAGTCACCCTGTAGGCCCTTTACTTTGACCGCCCTATGGTCTTTCTAGTTCCTCTTTAGACATTTACTATGTCGGCTTATGGCCTCCCAAGCCCTCTCTTAGCCCCATTATGGCCATCCTATGATTCTCTCAATACTTCTCTTAAACACTCACTACAATCCAAATTTTTCTATAGTCCAAAACTAGGCATTCTCTAGGCCTGCACTATAGTCGCTTTTTTGTCCTTTCTAGGCCCTCTCTAAAACACCACTTATGGCCATCTCTATGGTCCTATCTACGGGCCCCCCCTAGGGCCCACTATCGCTTTTCTCTATGGTCCCAACTAGGCCCTCTCTAGGTCCTGACTAGGCCCTCTCTATGGACAAATCTAGGCCTTTCAGGCCCTCATTATGGCCCCTTATAATGGGGAAATATAGGGGCTCTCCGGGCACTCACTATGGACTTATCTATTGTTTTCCCCCTCTAACACCTTCTAGGCCCTCACATTACATCTTTAGGATCCTCTCTAGGCGCTTACTATGACCGTCTCTATGGTCCCACTAGGCCTCTTCTAGGCCCTCATTATGGGTGTCTATATGGTCGATCTAGGCCCTCTCAATGTTTCCCCACTATGGCCGTCTATATTGTCCTCTCTAGGCCCCTTTAAGGCCCTCTCTATGGTCACTCTCTATGGTTCTTTCTATGCCCTGTCTAGGCCCTAACTCTGTCATCTCTATGCCACTATAGGACCTTGGTAGTCGCTCTCATTGCAATTCTAGGCCTCAGTAAAGGCCCCTCTATGGTCCTCTCTAGACCGTCTCTAGGGCCCCCACTAAAGGCTGTCCCGTATGTTTAAATCTCTAGGACCCACAGGCCCTCCTTAGGCCCCTTTTTCTATCCTTCACTATTGTCGTCTTATGGTCCTCTCTGGGCCCCATTATGGCCATCTCAATAGTCTTCCCTTTTGGCCCTCTCTAGGGACTCACTATGGTTGTTTCTATTGTAACTCTAGGCCCTCTCAAAGGCCCTTCTATGGCTGTCTCTATGGTCACATCTTTGCCTTCTGAGGCCCTCGTTATGGCTGTCTCTACAGTCCTTTCTAGGCCCTCTCTAGGCAAAATCACTATTTTTCGGGCTCCCATGGTCGTATCAGCCCCCCTTATGTCCCTTTCCCCTTTGGGCCCTCTTATAATATCTGATCTATGCCTTCTCTAGATCCTCACTAAGGGCATCTCAATTGTTCAATCTAGGCCCTCTCTAGGCCTCACTATGTTGTAAACCATGGTTCTATCTAGGCCTCCTCTGGCCCTAACTATTTCAGTCTCTATTGTCCTGTCCAAGGGCCCCACCTAGGCCCTCATAAGGCAGTCTATGGCCCATCACTGGGCCCCTTTCTAGGGCCCCACTACGCCCATCTCTATGAAACCCCCCCTAGGCCATTTAGGGCCCCACTATGACCATCTATATGGTCCCAACAAGGCACTCCTATGCCCTCACAAGGCCGTCCCTTTTTTGGTCCTCTCTAAGTCCTCTTCAGGCCCCCTTGGCTGTCTTTGGTTTCTTTCTAGGTCTATCTATGTCCTCCCACATGGGCCTCTCGTGGTCACATCTAGGCCCTCTTAGGCCTCACTACGGCTGACCTTCACTTATCTAGGCCCCTTTAGGTCCTCACATGGTCTTCTTCGGTCCTCTCTAGGCACCCTCTAGGCCCTCACTTTATCGTTTATGGTCCTATCAGGCCATCTTGGCCTTCAATATGGCCGTTTCAGGTCCCAACTGGCCCTCTCTAGGCCCTCCACTTGGCAGCGCTTGGCATCCTAAGTTCCTCTAGGCCCTCCTATGGCGTTGCCCATGGTATCCTTAGGCCCTCTCTAGGTCCTCCTGTACCTCCCTATGGTCCTATCTAGGACCCTCTGTGCCCTCATTGTAGAATCTCTATGGTGCTTTAGGCCTTCCCTAGGCCTTCCTATGCCATCTTGTTGTCCCTCTAGGCCCCATCTATGCCCACACTATGGCCAGTCCTTTTTTCCTCTCTTAGCCACCCCCTCTTGCCCGCACTTGGCAGTCTCTATGGTTCTTTTAGACCTCAATAAGCCTTCCTTGGTTCTATCGATGGATCTCTAGGCCCTCACTTGGTGTCACTTATGGACGTCTCTGGGTCCCATCTAGGCCTCTTAAGGCCCTAATTTGGACTTCTGTTGGTCCTTTCTCCTCTCTCTATGCACTCACAAGGCCGTCTCTATGGTCCCTCTAGGACCTTTTAGGCCTGCAGTATCCTGTCTTAGGGTTATCTAGGCCCTGTCTAGGCCCTCACAATTGTCAACTAATGGGCACATCAGGCCTCTTGTCCCTCACTATGACAGTATTATGGCCCCCTAGGCACCTTAGGCCCTATTATTACCATTTCATGTCCTCTCAAGGCCCTCACTAAGCCCGTTCTAAGCCCTCATTAAGGCCATCTCTACAGTCCCCCTCCCGGGCCCTATCTAGGCCCTCCTAGGGCCATATCATGGTCCCATCTTGGCACTTTTGGCCCTCACTAGGCATTTATATCCACCTGGCCCTCTCTATGCCCTCACTATGGCCGTATCTAAGATAATTCTAGGCCTCACTATGGCCATCTTATGGTGCTCTCAGGCCTGCTGTAGGCCCACTGTAGGGTTGTCTCTATTGTCCTTTCTTTGCCCTCTCTTGCCTTCTCTAGGTACTCACTTGGGCATCTTTATGGTCCTCACTAGGCACTCTTAGGTCCTCAATGGCCTTCTTTTTGGTCCCATCTAGGCCCTCTGGGCCCTAATTATGGGTCGTCTTATGGTTCTATCTAGGCCCTCTTTGGTGTTTTATGGTCCACTTAGGCCCTATTAGGCCCTCGTATGGTCGTCTTCTTGGTCCTCCTAGGTCTTCTCTAGGCGCTCATATGTCCATCATATGGCCCACTCTGGCCACCTGTGGCTCATTAAGCTGTCTCTAAGTTTCTCTCTAGGCTGTTTTTGCCCTCACTATGGGTCTTATTGTCCCCCCCTCTAGGACTTCTAGGCCTTGAATGGCTGTCTTCTTGGTCCTCTTAGGTCCTCTCAGGCGCTCTTTTATGGTGTTCTATGGTCCTCTCTTTGGGGCCCCCCTAGGCCCTTCAATCTATTGGTCCCCATAGGCCATCACTAGGAGTACTAGGGCTTTCTCTATGGTCCTTCTATGCCTCTCTAGGCCTTTCAAGGCCTACTAGGCCTTCACTATGGCCATCCCTATTGTCCTTGGTTGCCCCTTATCCCCACTGGGGCTGTTCTATGGTCCTCTTTAGGACCTCCTAGGCCCTGTCAGGCCCTCACTGATCTTACCTGGCCCTCTCATGGTCATCATTATGGTCTTCTTTAGGCCACCTGTTGCTCTTATTATAGCGTTTCTTGGTCCTCTCTAGCCCTCTCTAGACAGTCACTATGGCAGTCTCATGTTTCTCTGGCATCTCTAGTCCCTCACTATGACTGTCTCTATGGGCCTCTAGGAACTCCTAGACCTCTCTTGGTGTTCTTGGCCCCTTATGCTCGCACTTGGCAGTCTCTGAGTCCTCTCCAGGCACTCTAAGGCCCTCACTTGACCATTCAAAGGTTATCTCTATCCCTCTCTACGCCTTCAAATTTCGTCTCATGGTCCCATCTAGCTCTTCAGGCACTCATTATGCCCTAGGTCCTTTTAGGCCCTCTCTGGCCCCCTATGGCGTCTATATGGTCCCCTATGCCCTCTCTATGCCATCACTTAACCGTTTTATGATCCCATCTCGGGCATTCTAGGCCTCACTCTGCGTCTCTTTGTCCCTGTGGTCCTCTCTAGGACCTCACTATTATCGCTCTATGGTCCTCCTAGGCACTTCTAGCCCTTATTATGATGGTGTTATGGTGTTACCCCGGCTTCCTCTAGGCCCTCAATTTCCTCTCTAGTTCCTCCTTGTCCACCTCTAGGCCCTCACTTATGGCGTTTCTATGGTCCCTTTCTAACGTTTAGGCCTCAATTTGGCCATCTATAGGTCCTCTCTAGGGCCTCTGGGTCTCAATTATGGCCGTCTATAGGGCTCCATCTGGCCCTCTCTGGCCGTCACTATGGCCATCTTAGGGCCAATCTAGGCCTGTCTATGCTACAATCTGGCAGTCTCTATGGTCCTGTTAGGCTCTCTTAGGCCCTCCTATAGTTTTATCTATGGCCTCTCTGCACATCTCTAGGCCCTACTAGTCCCTCTATCCTAACCCAATCCTAACCTGGCCCAATATGCAGTGACTACAGTCCTTTAGCCATTTCTAACCCTCACTAGGACTGGTCTCTAGGTCCTTTGAAACCTCCCTAGGCCTCTCTATGACTCCCTAGGCCCTAGGCCTTTCATGGTCGTCTTTTGGTCCTTCTAAGCCTTTCTAGGCCCACACTATGGCAGTCCTAGGGTCCAGTCAAGGCCCCTCTCTAGGTACTCACTATGGCGACTATATGGCCCCACTATGCCCTCTCTAGGCCGTTAAAATGACCACTTGTATGGTCCAGACTATGGCCCCTCTATGCTCACAATCTGGCAGTCTCTATAGTCCCATCTAGATCCTCTATAGGTGCTCACTATGGCCGTCTCTATTGTCTTCTCTAGGCATTTTCTAGGCCCTGTCTATGGTCAGCTCTATGGTCCTATCTAGGCCCTCTATAGGCCCACACTATGACATCTTGATAGTCCTTCTAAGCCCTCTCTAAGCCCTTACTATGGCCCTCTCTATAGTCCTCTCTAGGCCCTCACTATGGTTTCTCTATGGTGCTTTCTAGGCCCCCTTAGGCCCTCACTATGGCTATTCTACAGTATTCTATAGGCTGACTCTAGGTCCTCACTATGACAGTCTTTATTGTTTTTTCTAGGCCGTTTTTAGGCCCTCCCTATGGTCTTCTCTATGGTCCTATCTAGGCCTTCTCTAGGACATCAATATAGCTGTATCTATGGTTCTCTCTGTGACGTCTCTAGGCCAACCATATGGCAGTCCCTATGGTTCTCTCTATGCCATTTCTAGGCCTCACTAGGGATGTCTCTTTGGTCCTTTTAGAACCTCCTAGGGCCTCTACAGGCTCTCTCTATGGTCGTCCATTATGGTCCTGTCTAGGTCCAGTCTAGGCCCTCACTCTGCCAATCCTTATGGTCCTGTCTAGGCCTCTCTAGGTACTCACTCTGGCCATCTATTTGGCCCCATCTTGCCCTCTCTAGGCCTTCACTATGTCCATCTCTATGGTTCAATTAGGGCTCCTCTTTGCTCACACTCTGGCAGTCTCTATGGTCCTATCTAGGCCCTCTATAGGCCCTCCTATGGCGGTCTCGATGGTCCTCCCTAGGTCTTCTCTAGGCCCTCACTATGGCCCTTCTATGGTTCTCTCTAGGCCCCATCTTTTTCCTCACTATGGCCGTCTCTATGGTCCTTTCTAGGCCACTCTAGGCCCTGACTACGGCCATCTCTATTGTCTTCTCAGATCATTTCTAGTCACTCTCAAAGGTCACTCTATGGTCCTTCTAGGCCATCTCTAGGCCCTCTCTATGGCCATCTCAATAGTTCTCTCTAGGATCTCTAGGCCATTTCTAGTTCCTATCTAAGCCCTCACTATGGCTGTCTCTATGGTCCTCTATAGGACCTCTCTAGTCCCTCTCTAGCCCCTATCTAGGCCCTCTGTAGGCCCTCTCTAAGCTTCTCTAGGCCCTCTCTATGGTCGTCCTAATGTCCTCTCTAGAACACCCCTTGGACCTCACTATGGCCATCTCTATGGTCCTCTCTAGGCTGTCTGTATGCCCTCACTATTGCTGCTCTATAGTCCTTTCTAGGACTGCACTGGCCCTCTCTAGGACTCTTTAGGCCTTAACTATGACTTTCTTTATTAGACTCTGTAAGCCATATCTAGGCCCTCAGTACGGCTGTCTCTATGGTCATAACTAGGGACTCTCTAGACCCTCTCTAGGCCCTCATTATGGTCGTCTATATGGTCCTCTCTAGGCCCTCTTTTCGCACTCCGTTATGACCGTCGCTATTGTGCTCTCTAGGACCCCTCTTGGCCCTCATTTGGCCGTTTCTATGGTCCGCTCGTGCCACAACTAGGCCCTCAAAATGCAGTCCTATGTTCCTCACTAGACCCTCTAGGCCCTCACTATGGCTGTCTCTATGGTCCTCTCTAGACCCCTCTAGGCCCTCATTTTGGCCATCTCTATGGTCCTCTATTAGAAGTCTCTAGGCCCTCACTATGGCTGTCTCTAGGTCCTATCTAGGCGCACTCTAGGCCCTCACTATTGTTATTTCTGGGTCCTACTAGGCCTTCTCTAGGCCCTCTCTATGGTCTCTAGGATCTCTCTATGATCATCTCTATTGGTCCTCTTATGCCCTATCTTACCCCTTATTATGGCCGTCTCTATGATCTTCTCTAGGCCCCTCTAGGCCCTCACTATGGCTGTCTCTATGATTCCTCTCTAGCCCATCTAGCCCTTACTATAGTCTCGTGATGGAGCTCTCTAGGCCCCCTCAATGCCCTCACTATTGCATTCTCTATGACCTCTCGAGACAAATCTAGCGATCACTATGGCCATCTCTATGGTCCCATCTAGCCCTTCTAGGCCTCAAAATGGCCATCTATATGGTCCTATCAAGGTCCTCTCTATGGCCATCTCTATGGTTCTCTCTTAGCCTTATGTTGGCTCTCTGTATGGCCATCTATAAGGTGCTTTTTAGGCCCCCTCTAGACCCTCACTATGGTCATCTCTATGTCCCTTTCTAGAACTCTCAGGCCCTCTCTAAGTCCTCTCTAGGCTCTCCCATGGTTGTCTCTATTGTCCTCTCTAGGTTCCTTCTGTCTCCCAATTATGGCCATATCTATGACATATATAGGTCATCTCTATGATCCTAGCTAGGCCCGTTTTAGGTCCTTAGTATGGCCATTTCTCTGGTCCCATTTAGGCCCTCTCTAGGCCATCTCTAGGCCCTCACTATGGTTGTCCTCTATGGTCTTCTCTATGCCCTCTCTAGGCCCTCACTATGGCTATCCTATGGTCCTCTTTGGCTGTCTCTAGCCCTAACTAAGACGTCTTAATGGTCCTTTCTAAGACCTATCTTGGCCCTCTCTAGTCCCCTCTCTAGACTGTCTATATGGTCATCTCTATCGTCCCTCTAGGACCTCTCTAGCCCTCTGATGGCTTGTCTCTATGGTCTTCTTAGGACCTCTCTAACGCACTTTCTAGGACACTCTAGGTCCTCTCTATGGTCACTCTATGGTCCTATCTAGGCCCTCCTTAGATCCTCACTATGGACGTCTTTATGGTCTTCTCCTGGCCCGCTCTAGGTCTCACTTTGGCTCTCTATATGTCCTCTCTAGGTTCTCTCTAGGCCCTCACTATGGCCATCTCAATAGTCCTCTCTAGGCCCTCTAATCCCCTCAATATGGCCGTCTCTGTAGTACCATCAAGTTCTCTCTCTAGGACATCACTATGGCTGTTCTCTATGGTCGTGTCTAGGCTCTTTCTAGGCCCCACTATTACTGTCTCTATGGTCCCATCTTAGCCTTCTCTATGTCTTTACTACAGCCATCTCTATGGTCCAATCTCGCCTTCTATGCCCTCACTATGGCCGTATTATGGTCCCATCTAGATTCTCTCTAGAACATCACTATTGCTGTCTCTATGGTCCTCTCTAGGCCCTTCTAGGCCCTCAGTATGGTCGTATCTATGGTGCTCAAGAGGGCACATCTAGGCCCTCACAATGGCTGTCTCGGTGGCCCTCTCTAGGCCCTCTATAGGCACTCACTATGGCTGTCTCTATTGTTCTCTCTAGACCCTTTCTACGCCCTTACTATGGCCGTCTCTATGGTCCCATTTAGGCCCTCTCTAGGTTCTTACTATGGCTGTCTCCATGGGTTCTAGCTAGGCCCTTTCTAGTCCTCACAATGGCCATCTCTATGGATCCATGTAGGTCCTCTCTTTGGCTCTCATTATGTCCGTCTCTATGATTCTAGCTAGCCCCTTTTTAAGGGGGCCTTAGTATGGCCATTCTCTAGCCCATTTTAGGCCCTCTCTAGGCCCTCACAATGGCGACTCTATAGGCCTTTCTTGGATGTCACTATTACCTTCCATATGGTCCCATCTCGGCCCTCTCTATGGGCCTAACTATGTACATCTCTATGGTCCATCTTGGCCCTTCTAGGCCCACACAATGGACATTTCTAATGGTCCCACCTAGGTGCTCTCTAGACCTCCACATTGCCGTCTCTATGTTCCTCCCTATGCCTTTTCTATGCCCTACTATGGCCGTATGCATGGTGCTCTCTAGGCCCCTTCTAAGCCCTCACTATTGTTCGTCTCTATGGTCCTCTCTAGTTCACCTATAGGCCCCCCACTATGGCCATCTCTATGGTCCCTTCTAGGCCCTTCTAGGCTCTGACTATGGCTGTTTATATGGTTCTATCTAGGCCCTCTCTATGGCTGTATCTATGGCCCTCTGGGCCCCCTCTAGGTCCTTAGTATGGCGGTCTCTATGGTGCTCTCTAGGGCCTCACTATGACCATCTCTATGGTCCACTCTAGGCCCCATCTTGCTTGCATTTTGGCAGTCTCTATGGTCCTCCCTAGGCGCATAAAAGCCCTCATACGGCCATCTCAATAGTCCTCTCTAGGTCCACTCTAGGTCCTCACTATGGTCATTTCTATTGTCCCTCTTAGGCCCTATCTTAGCCCTTACTATGGCCATCTCTATGGTCAACTCTAGGCCGTCGCTAGGCCCTTACTATGGCTATCTTATTGTCCTCTATAAGACCTCTCTAGGCGCTCACTATGCCCTTCTACAGTCCTCTAGGCCCTCCTAAGCACTCTCTTGTCCCTCCCCCTATCGTCCTTGCTATGTATGCCCTCACTATTGCTGTCTTTTTTGTTCTTCTCTAGGTCCCCTCATTGCCCGCACTCTTGCAGTCTATTGGTCCTGTCTAGGCCCTCTCTAGGCCCCACAATGGCTATCTCTATCGTCCTCCTAGGTCCTCTCTAATCCTTCACTATGGCCTTCTCTATGAACCTATCTAGGCAATCGTGAAAAATCATAGCGTCTCTATGTCCCTTAGTTCCTTTTTAAAAGGCCCCCCTTGGGACATCGGAGGCCGTCTCTATGGTCCTTTCTAAAGCCCTTTTCTGCGCCCACTAGGCATCTCTAGTTCTTCTCTTAGGCACCTTCTAGGCCCTTTACTAAAGGCCGTCTCTATGGTCCTCTGTAGGCCCTGTTAGGGCCACACTATGGTTTATTCTATGGTCCCTCTAGGGACTCTCAATTTCCTCCATATGGCCAATCAAAGGTCCCTCTAGGTCCCTCTATGCCCGCATTTGGCAGCTATATGGTCTTCTGTAGGTCTTCTCAATTCCCTCCCCTATGACCATTTCTTTTTTTCCTATCTTGGCCCCTCTAGCCCCACTATGGGCTCCTTTAAGGTCCCCATCTAGGACCCCTTAGTCCTCACTATGGCCCTATTTGGTCCCTCTGGCTTTTCTCTAGGCCCCACTTGGGCTTTCAATAGGGCCTTTCAAAGGGCCATCTAGGCCCTCAATATGGAAATCTCTAACGTCCCAAACTAAACCCCCCCAAGGGGCCCCCAAATATGACCCCTCTATGGTCCCCAAACTTGGCATTCTCATACCCACCTATGGCCATCTCTATTGTCCTTTTAGTCCCCCTCTATGCTCAAACTCTGGCGGTCTCTTGGGTCCTTGTAGGTCCCTCTAGCCTAATATAGCCATCTTATGGTCCTCTTTAGGCCCTATATAGTCCCTGAAAATGGCCATCCTATGATCCTCTCTAGAATTCTTTTAGGCCCATCTAAGCCCTATTCAAACCCTCTTACTGCGTCTTATGGTCCTCTTAGCCTCCTCTGAAACCTCACTTTGGCCATTTCTATGGTTTTTATAGGCTAACCTTTTAGGCCCCCTTGGGGTGTCTCTTATGGCCCCTTTTTCTTTTCAAAATATTAGGCCTATCTAAGCCCTAACTAGGCCCTCACTATGGTCATCATCATTTTCCTATTTAGGCCCCCCCATTATTGCTGTCTCTTGGTCCTCTCCAGGGCCTTAAAATAGGCCCTCTTTAGGCTTCTTTAGGGCCATAACTATGGCCCGCACTATTTTCCCCTCTTAAGCCATCTCTAGGCCCTCATTATTGCTGTTTCCCCATGGTTTCACTAGGCGTTCTAGGCCCAATTATTGTGGTCCCAATGGCCTAAACTTAGGCCCTCTCCCCGACCCGTTGTTCCTATCATGTTGCTCCTTTGCCCCATCGGGCCCTCACTATGGCCCTCTATGGTCCTCCCTAGGCCCTCCCTAGGCCTGACTTTTGGCCATTTCTAAGGTCTTCTCTTGGCCCTCTCAGGGGCCCCCACTAGCCAGGCTCTATGGTCAAAATCTGGCCGTTTCTAAGGGCCCCTCACTAAACCGCTTATGACCCATGTAGGCCCTCTCTAGGCAAGTCCAAATGGACCTACTATGGTACTTTCTAGTCCCCTTTTAGGCCCTCACTAAAACTGTCTCCATGGTCATCTTAAGGCCCCCCTTAGGCCCCCATTATGCCCCTCTCCAGGGTCCCTCTCTAGGCCCCTCTATGCTCCCCTCTATTTGGTTTTTCCCATTAGGGGGTCCCTCTTTATTGCCCCACTCTGATAGTCTTTGGCCTCCTAGGGCCCTCCCTTGCCTTTCCTTTGGGTATGATAGTTGTCTCTAGGCACTATCTAGGGCCTTCAATGGTCATTTAAAGGTCCGGTCTAGGAATCTCTAGCCCTCACTATGGCCGTTACTATGGTCCTCTCTAGACCCTCTCTTAGCCCTCACTGGGGCTGTCACTAAGGCTTCCAACTGGACCACTCTAGGCCTTCCTAAAGGCCCCTTTAATATGGTCCTCTCTAGGCACCAAAACTATTTCCGAAACTTTGGGGGTCCCATAAAGGTCCCCCCCTGGCCCTCTCTAGGCACTCATAAGGTCTCTTGATGAAACTCCCCTGGGGACTCTTGAGGCCTCACTATGGCCCTCTATATGATTCTTTTACCCCTCTCTAGGCCCTCACTGTGGCCGTTCTCTAAAATTCTCTCTAGGTCTTCTCTAAGCCTATTTAAGCCCTTTCTAGGCCCTACTATGGTCTTCTCTGTGGTCCTCTCTAGGCCCCCTCTAGGCCCTGATTATGGCTATCTCTATGGTCCTCTCTATGCCTCCTAGACCCTCACTATGGCTGTCTCTATGGTTTCTCTCTAGGACCTCTCTAGGCCCTCTCCTAGGCCCTGTACAGATGCTCACTATTGGGCTTCTCTATTGTCCTTTATAGGCCCTCTCTAGCCCTTACTATGGCCGTCTCTCTGGTACTCACTAGGCCCTATATTGGCCCTCACTATGGCACCAACTAGGGCCCACTCTAGGCCCTCAGTATGGCTTGTATATATCTTACTCTATAGGCCCACTCTAGGCCCTCCCTATGGCCATCTCTGTGGTGATCTCTTGGCCCCATCTACGCCTTCAATATGGCCATCTCTATGGTCCTTTCTAGGTCCTCTCTACGTCCTCACTATGGCTGTCTTTATGGTCCTCTATAGGACCTCTATATACCCTCACTAGACCCTCTCTAGGCCCTCTCTCTATGGTCATCTTTATGGTCCTCTATAGACCCCCTCTATGCCAGCACAATGCCGTCTTAATGGACCTCTCTAGGACCTCCTAGGCCGTCACAATGGCCCTCTCTATGGTCCTTTCTATCCTCTGTCTAGGCAATCTCTATCGTCATCTCTATGGTCCTCTCTAGGACGTCTTCATAGCCCTCACTATGACTGTCTCTATGGTCCCTCTCTAGGCTGTCTCTAGGCCCCTCACTATTGCGTCCCTATGGTCCTCTCTAGGCACTCTCTAGGCCCTCAGTATGGCCTCTCTATGGTCGCTTCTAGGCCCTTTCTTGGCCCTCACTAAAACCGTCTCTATGTACATATCCTGGCCCTCTCTAGGCCCTCACTATGGCCATCTCTAAGGTGGAATTTCGACCCTTCTAGGCCCTCACTATTGGCTGTCTCTATGGTTGGCCCTAAGCCCCCTCTTGACACTCATGATGGCCATTTCTATGGTCCTCTCCCGTCCACGCCCTAGGCCTTCATTACTGCATCTGTTTAGTCCTCTCTAGGCCGTTTCTAGGCCCCACTATGGCTGTGTCTATGGTCCTCTCTCTTGACCTCTCTAGGCCTACTCTAGTCCCTATCTATGGCTCTCTCTATGGTCATCTCTATGGTCTTCTATAGGCACTCTCTGGGACCTCTCCAGCCCCTCTCTAGGACCTCTCTATGGTCGTCTTTATGTCTCTCTAGCCCTCTAATGGGACTCAATATGGCAGCCTTCTATCGTCCTCTCTAGGATGTCTCTAGGCACTCTCTAAGCCTTCTGTATCCCCCTATATGTTTGTCTCTATGGTCCTCTCTAGGCCCACTCTAGGCTCCACTATGGCTGTCTCTATGGCTCCTACAGGAATATATATACCTCTCTAGGCTCTCTCTATGGTTGTCTCTAGGGGTCCTTTCAGGCCCACTCTATGCCCGCAATCTGTCAGTCTTTATGGTTCAGAATAGGGCCCTCCTATTCCTCACTATGCCTGTCACGATGGTGCTCTCTAGGCCCTATCTAGGCCCTCACTATATCCTTTTCTATGGTCCTGTCTAGGCTCTCACTATGGCTGTCTCTATGGGCCTCTCTAGGCCCAGTGTAGGCCCTCACTAAGGTCGTCTATATGGTCCTCTCTAGACCCCACTCTAGGTGCTCTATTGTCATCTCTATGGTTCTCTATAGGCCCTCCTAGGCCCTTACTATTGCCATCTCTATTGGTCCTATCTAGCCCTCTCTCGGCCCTCAGTATGACCATTTCTATGAAACTTTCTAGGGCCCAATTCTGGCCTTCACTAAGACCTTCTTTAATATCCAAAAAATCCTTGGCCCTTCTAGTCCCTCACAAAGGCCGTCTCTTTTTGGGCCTCTCTCTGGGCGTTTTTCTTGGCCCTTTTCCAAATGGCCTTTTGAGGTTGCTCAAGGGGGCCCCTTCCCAGGGGCCCCACTTGGGGGCTGTCCCCTTGGCTTCTCTGTCCCCCCTAAAGCCCTCACTAGGTGGGCTCTTAAAGGTCCCTTCTAGGCCTCTCTAAACCCCCACTATGGCTGTCTGTTGTCCCTTTCGGGACTTCTCTAAAAGGGGCCCCTCTCTAAAAGTTGTCCTAAGATCCCCTTATACTTGTATTAAATCCTCACTAGAGAGAACTTATGGTCCCCAAAAGGCCCACTTTTAGGCCCCAACTGGCCGTCCCTATGGTTCCTCTAGGCCCTCTCAGGCACTTCCCTATTTCCATCTCTATAAATCCTTTTAGGCCCTTTTCTAGGCACTCCCCTATCTTTTTCTATGATCCCATCTAGGCCCACTCAGGCCCCCCCTATGGATTTCCCAAGGTCCTTATCTAGGCCCCCTATAGGCTTACTAGGCCGTCTCTATGTTTCCCCTTTTTAAGGCCCCTCTAGACCCTTACAAGGCGTTCTCCGCTCCCCTTCAGGCCCCCTCCTTAGGCCTCTCTAGGCCCAATTCTAGGGCCCCTTTAAAAGGCCCCTCTCTACGCCCTCTTCTTTTTACCCTTTTTATGGTTGTTCCATGTCCCTTCCCAGGGGCCCCCTTTTTTGCGGCCACCTTACATTTTTATTGTTTTTTCTAGCTGCTCCCTTCACACACAAAGGGCCGTCCAAGGTCCTCTCTAAACGCCCTCTCTAGGGACTCATTAAAAGGCCCTCTTTTAAGGTTCTCTCTAGGCCCCTATCTAGGACCTCATATGGCCCTCTCTCTTGGTTCTAACTAGGCTATCTATCCCTCATTATTGCCGTAGTGTGGTCCTCCCAAGGCCCTATCCTAGGAGGTTTTTTTTTTTCGTTCTAGGCCCCCCCCGAGGGACTCTCTATGGGCTATCTTCCAGGTGCCTGGCTTTGGCCCTGTCTAGCCCCCATATGGCCCCCCCCCTCTAGGGTGCTTTTCTTTTTGGCCCCCCCCCTAGGCACTAACTATTGCTTCTCTAATTGTCCTCTTAGGCCCCCTTAGTCCCTCACTATGGCCATCTCAAAGGTCCCTTTTAGGTCTCCCCTAGGGCCCTCTTATGTCCGGCTCTTTGGTCCTATCTAGGACCTTTTTCTTCCCTTTTATGGTCATGTTTACTGTTACTAGGCCCCTTCTAGGCTTCCACAAGGGCCCCAAAGGTGTCTGTAAAGCCGTTTTCTAAGGCCCTTTTTCCATTGGCGCTCTATGAAACCTTTCTAGAACCTATCAGGCCCCTCTATGCCCTCCCTTTGGCCTTCACCTACCCACAAGTATGATCCTCTCTAGGGCCATCCTAGGACCAAATAGGGGTGTCTCTATTTGTCCTCTCTATGACCTTCTAGGCCTTTCCCCAGGCTTTCTCTAGGCCCTCTTCATGGTTGTCCTTTTTTGGCCCCTTTAGGCCCTCACTAGGCCCTCACTATGCCTCATCTATGGTCTTCTCTAGGCCCTCACTAAAAGGCCGTCTCTAATGGTCCCATCTAAGCCCTCTCTATGGCATCTCTATCGTTCCTTCTAGGCCCTCTTAGGCCCTCACTATGTGTCTCTATGATCCTCTCTAGGCCCACCTATACAATCACTATGGCCGTTTCCTACAGTCCCCCTAGGCCCCTCTCTAGGTGCTCTCTAGGGTCATCTCCATGGTCCTCTCTAGCCCTATTTTAGCCCTCACTATGACCGTCTCTATGGTTCTCTCTAGGCCTTCTCTAGGCCTTCAATATAAGCCATATCTGTGGTCTGATCAAGGTCCTGTCTAGCCCCTCACTATTGCCGACTCTACTGTTCTTGTCGCTCTCCTCTAGGCCTTCACTAAGGCCATTTCTAGGTCCCATCAAGGCCCTCTCTAGGCCCCTCACTATGACCACTCTATGTCCTTCTCTATGCCTCTATCTAGGCCGTCACTATGGCAGTATCTATGGTCCCATCTAGGCCCTTTCTAGGCCCTCACTGTGACCATCTCTATTGTCCATCTCAGCCCTCTCTAGGCCCTCTCTATGGCCATTGCTTTGGTCCTATTTTAGGCCTTCTCTAGGCCCTCACTATGGCCATTCCGATAGTCCTCTCTAAGACCCTAGGCCATTTTTAGGCCCTATCTAGGCCCTCACTAATGGATCTCTCAATGGTCCTCTCAGGACCTCTCTTAGGCCCTCCTAGGCCCTCATTTGGATCGCTCTATAGTCCATTCTAGGCCCTCCCTAGGCCCTCAGTATGCCAGTCTCTAGGTACTCCTCTTAGATCCCATCTTGGCCATCATATAAGCTGTGTCTATGGTCCCCTCTAGGCCACTTCTAGGCCCTCACTATGACCTCTGTATGGTCCTATCTAGGTCGTCTCTAGGCCTTCAGTCGGGCTGTCTCTATGGTCCTCTCAGGACCTCAGTAGGCCCTCTCTAGGCGCTAATCTATGCCCACTATATGTTCGTCTCTAGATCCTCTCTAGGCCCTCTCTAGGCCCTCACAGTGGCTAACCTATGGTCCTCTCTAAGAACTCTCCATGCCCTCTCTAAGCCCTCTCTAGGCCTGCTCTATGGTCATTTCTATGGTCCTCTCTAGCTGCCTCTAGGCCCTCACTATGGCCATCTCTATGTCTTCTCTAGGCCTTCTCTAAGCCCTCACTTGGCTGTCTCTATGTCCTCTCTAGAGCCTCTCTAGCTGTCTCTAGCCCTCTTAATATCCACTATGGCGTTCTCTATGCTCTCCTCTAGGTCATCTCATGCCCAACTTTGGCCTCCTAGGTCCTCTTTAGCCACCTCTA
>JAJTUV010004403.1:0-40909 GCA_021653895.1 Mastomys natalensis
CCGTGATGTCACACTGGTGATGTCATACACATGATGTCATAGAAATGATGTCACAATCATGTCACACCTGTGATCTCATACCAATGATTCATACCCATGTCACATCTATGTCATACACATGTTGTCATACATGTAATGCCATATCCATGTTAACATAACCATGTCATATGCATACTGTCACATCATGATGCTATACCAATGATTTCACATGTTATGTCACACTCATTATGTCATATCTGTGATGTCCACATTCATAATGTCATACCCATGATGTCATACCTGTGATGTCATACTCATGATGTCACAATCATGATGTCTTATCCGTGGTGTCATACCATGATGTCACACCTATAATGCCATACCATGATTTCACACTAGTGATGTCAAGCCTGTGATGTCATACCCATGTCATGCCCATGATGTCATACACTTGGTGTCATATCCGTGATGTCACAACCGTGATGTTACACCTATGATATCACACTCATAAACTATGATAATAATAAAAATGATAAGAGTAATAATAAATAGAGTGAACCGCAAACTGTAGCTAATTGGTATTGCTCACGGATATTGGTGATTGATGGCAGATCCTGAAGCAGCATTCAATATTATTTGTTTATCTATTAATTTATATATTTATTTAATGCATTTACTTTCTGAATAAATAAAAGCAATCAAATTCAATCAGTTTGAATGAAAAATCGCATGATGAGACGGTCATATATGAACACCGAACACAGAGATGCCATCCTATGGCTGAAGCTGAAATAATGATATCAGAAAATGGGTAAACAGCCATGAAGAATTTGAACATATCCTTATTTATTATTAGATAATATGATGTATCTAATGTATTACAGTAATATATTAATATTAGTATATAAAGCATTAATATATAATAATAATAATATATAATATAAAATGATATAGTATGGCATATTATGATAAATTTTATACATCCTTTTATATTTTTGGATATTTTATTGACATTTTTCTTTTAACTTTACATTTCAGAATGTATATTTGCCATGAACCATTTATTATAACAATTTTTATTATTGGAAAATATAATATCTATAATATATTAAAATAATATACTAAGATTAATAATATCATGTTATATATAATAATAATATTAATGCAATACAATAAGAAAACTGCAATATATCTTATTTATCATTAAATATTTTATTTACATTTCATTTATTTTTTTCAGAAAAATTTAAGATCTACAAATGAATAATGCCATGATATAAATTTAATATTTTGCTTTTATCTTTGATAATATGATATAATATATTAATATTAGTGTATAATTCAATTCAATAATATATTAATCATATATTAAATAATATAATGTGGTGAAATATAAATTTAATCGATCTCTATTTATTAGTTTATACTTCATTGACATTCATTACAATTTCAGAAAAAAATAATGAACTAATACTGTATAATTGCCATGAATAAATTTAATATATCCTTTAATTAATTGGATAATGTACTATATACAATAGAGTATAATGATATCCTAATATGTTTGTACTATATTAATTTATAATAATAATAAAAATGTAATATTTTACGATATGGTATATTTAATATATCCTTATTCATTAATGGATATTTTATTTACATTATATTTACATTTCAAAAAATAAATTTGAAGTGAATATGTATAATGGACATGAACAAATATCATATATACATTTTTATTATTGGATATATTTTATATGTAATATATTATAATAATATATTATTAATATTTACAATATTAATAATTATTATGTAATATATATTAATATTTTATTAAATAATACAATATTAATGTGTACAATAATATTAAATACAATATGGTTTTAAAATACAATATGGCTTGATTAATTGAACATATCCTTATTTATTAGTTATTGGACAATTTACTTACATTACATTTAAGTAACAAATTACTAACAATGAATAATGGCAATGAAGAAATTCAATATATCCATTTTATTATTGGATATTTTATTAATATGTCAGGTATTGTGCCTATATTATAATTAAAAGGTTAAGGCAGGAGATTTTCACCATCGGAAGAGAACAGAAGCAAAGCTTCCTGCAATTAAAAATCTCTCTTTGTCATGTTTATTGATCATATTGATTATATTATTTATGTTGATAATTGATTATATTGATTTTACTTCATCTTTCAACATTGTCCTGGGTTCCATTAGTTTATTTTGTATGAGAAACCAGATTTTCAAATGAGAGGAATACTGGAAGTGCATCCAAGATGGTGGGGAGCTGGGGAAAATCTGGAAAGAGTATCATATAATATAATATATATAATAAATCTGTAATTATTATAGCAGTAAGGAATATTTATCAATAAATGTGAGTAAAACTATATTAATATATATATATGTACTAATTATATATGTATAATGTATATGTTATATATTTATATATAATATATGTTATAAAAATATACATGAATATCTACATATTCAATATATTTACATTATTTATAAATTTTTAAATATTTTATGTATTTTATAAATGATTCATATAAAATATACATTTAGGTATATATTTACTATATGTGATATATATTATATGTATGATATAATATATAGTGATATATATATACAATAAATGTGAAATATTATATAGGTGATGAATGTATTATTGAGAAATATTGATAATTTTTTTTAGGTTGAAGACATTCACCTAAGTCAATTTTATAAGAATATATATTATTTCATATATATATGTGAAATATTACTTCTTCGGAGTATAATATACAATTTGGATATGTTTGGATATGTTTCTTTGCAGTGAAATGTTGATTATTATTGATACGTTGATCAATCGAAACAAATTTTCTACAATACATAAAAATTGATTATGAATAAGACAGAATTTTCTTGAGTTTGCTTTATAATGACTTATTGGTTATAATTGATTGACACAGAGTATCTCTGGGTTTGCTTCCAAATGATGTATTTATTATGATTGATTGAGAGTTTCTATTGGTTTGCTTTGTAATGACATATTGATTATGATTAACATATAAATATAATAAATATAAATAATAAATGTAGATATACACATAAATACATATATCTTTTATAAATATATATTATATATATTATTTATGAACATATAATTAGTACATGTACTAATTATACTTTTCACTCACATTTATTGATAATTTACTCTTTACTTTATCATATATAATAATTAGCATTTTATAAATTATATATTATATATTACAGTGTGAAGAAATAATATTTCCCATATATGTATGAAAAAACATACATTCTTATCAAATTTGCTTAGGTGAATATCCCCAACCTACAAAAAGTTTCAATATTTATTGATAATAGATTTGTTACTCAAATAATGTTTTATATATTTTAATACGTATATGAAAATATACATATATATTTATATTTAACGTATATATCATATATTGTAAATATATGCATGAATATGTAATATACTTTATATAAATCATATAAAATATATACAATATTCATAAATACATTAAATATATGAAATTCCTATAGATTTTATAATAATTATTATATATCTTATATACATATATATATTATAATAATATATCACATATATACAGATATAATTACCATATATAATATATATTAAATACAGTTTTTACTCATATTCATTTATATATTTATTTATATATCTATTTATATACATTTATTTATTTATATAGATTCCTTACTCCTATAATACTTATGGATTAAAGTTTTATATATTATATACTATATGCTATTCGCTATACGCTATACACTGTATACTATATACTATATACTATATCACTGTTGTTACTGGTTTTATCCAGCTCCTCTCCAACTTGAATTCACTTCCTGTGTTCCTCTCATTTGAAAATCAGATTTCTCTGACTCAATAATCAAATGGTATCGATGACAATGTTGTAATATGAAGTAAAATCAATAAAACAAATAATCTATATTATCAAATAATCAATATGATCAAAAACCCAAGAGAAAGAGAGAAGTGTACCAATCATAGGAAACTCTGTTTCTCTTCTGATGGTGAAAATCTCCTGCCTTTAGGTTTTAATTATTATAAAGGCACATATGTGAAATGAAAATAAAATATTCAGTTATAAAAAATATATATTATACATTTCTTCATTGCCATTATCCATTTTAAAATGATAATTTGTCACTGAAATATAAATAATGTATATAATTCATCCAATAATTAACAAATATGGATATGTTACTTTTATCATATCATTATGTGTTACATATTATTATATTAATATATTATATACTAACATTAAGATATTAATATAAAATATTACATATCTATATTATGTTATCCAATAATAAATGGATATATAAAATTTATTCATAGCTGTTATTTATTTTAAGATCATAATTTTTTTTCTGAAATATAAATGTTATATAAATAAAATATTTTATATAAAATAAGGATACATTAAATCATGCACATGTAGACAGGCCATGGCTTACATCACAACTACAATAGACTATCATATGCATGTGAACACATCATGGCTTCTGTAACAGTGATTACATTAGAATATCATGTACATGTAAACACACCAAGACTTCCTTCACAGTGATTACATTAGACTACCATGTACATTTGAACATACCTCGGCTTCCATCATGGTGATTACATTAGAATATCATGTACATGTGAATACAGTAATGCTTCAATTATGATAACATTAGAATACCACACACATGTGAACATGCCATGGCTTCTATCCTGATTATGTTAGAATATCACTTGCACATGAACATGTCATGACTTCCATCATGAATACTTTACAATACCACCTACAGGTGAATAGTCCACAGCTTCTATCACAGTGATAACTTTAGAATATCATGCACATGTGAGCACACACGGCTTACATCATGGTGTTTACATTAGAATATCATATACAGATGAACACACCATGGCTTACATTGTGATTACATTAGAATATCACATACATGTGATCACGCTATGGCTTCCATCGTGGTGATTACATCAATATATCACATACACATGAACTCATCATGGCTTTTGTCATGATTACATTAAAATATCACATGCATGTGAACATGCCATGGATTCCATCACACTGATTACACTAGACTATCACAAACAGGTGAACATGCTACATCATCTGTCATGATTACATTAGAATATCAAATACAAGTGAACATGCCATGGCTCCCATTATGAGTGCATGAGAATATCATGTATACATGAACACACCATGGCTTCTATCATGATTACACTATAATATCACATACCAGTGAACATGCCATGGCTTCCATCATGATTACATTAGATTCTCATGTACACTTGAAGTGAATGTTGCTAAGGCTTCTATCATGTTCTCATTAGCATATTATGCACATGTGAACATGTCACGGCTCCCATCATGGTGATTACATTAGAATATCAAGGACACATAACTAACCATTGCTTCCAACATGTTTACATTAGAATATCATGAACATGTGAACTCGCCAAGGCTTCCGTCATGATTACATTAGAGTAGCATGTACACTTGAACACTCCATGGCTTCCATCTTGATTACATTAAAATATCACCTACATGTGAACATGTCAAGGCTTCCATCATGGTGATTACATTAGAATATCATGTACACATTAACACATCACAGCATCATGGTGATTTCATTAGAATGTCATATACATGTAATCAAGCCACAGCTTCCAATATGATTACATTATAATATCATGCACATATGAACACATCAAGGCTTCCATCATGATTAAATTGAATAGAACATGCATGTAAACATCACAATGATTACATTAGAATATCACTTACACATGAACACTCCGTCCTCTGATCCCGTGTTATTGTCACAAACAAACTGTGTATGTCAAACACGCTCTCTTCTCATGTTATTGTCACACTCACGATGTGTGTGCATCACACATGTTCTTTTACTGTGGCTTTAAAAGACATCATTACTCTTTTTTTTTCGAATACATACTTTAGTATTTGATATCACACACAAAGAACTTTTTCCAAAACTTCAGTTTTTTTTTTTAAATTTTCCATGATTATTAGTAAATTTTCACAAGAAAATAATTCAGGAATATTAAATTATTGTTTCCATAAATTTTAAGTATTTTTTCAAGTTTTGTTACTTTAAAAAAAAATCACAGGAAAATAATTCAGGAATATTAAATTATTTTTCATTTTCTATGATTTTTAAAATTTTTTTCATGATTTTAAAAAAAAATCTCACAAGAAAATATTCAGGAATATTAAATAATTTTTAAAATATTTTTCCATGATTTTTAAATATTTAACGAGAAAATAATTCAGAAATATTATTTTCAATGTTTAATCATTGACACTATTAAATTTTATTTTTTTAATTTATGGTCATACATATATTTTTATATATATGTTGGCATGATGACCAACATCATGGGAGTAACTCAGTTCCAAAACCTTGTTTAAAATTTTTGTGGGGAAAAAACCTCATGGAGATTCCTCGACATGTCACATGGTCTCAAAGAATAAGTGGACAGATGGGGAAGTTGAAAATTTATGATAAAATTGAATATTTGGATGGAAAATACGTCGGATAAAATTGAAGACATTTTTGAAAAAGCTATGAAAAAATTAAGATAATTAGTAAAAGTTTGATGTAAAAATATGAAACAGACATGGAAAAAGTTGGATTAAAATAATCACAAATACAAAAAAGTTTATGAAAAAGTTAAATCTTTTTAAAATAAATTCCTAAAAAAAAAAAAATGAAAAGTGACAAGGAAAATATTTCTAATGAAATTGAATGTGATTTAAGGAAATTTTCTGATAAAATCAAATATTTGCATATAAGATTGTTTTATAAAAATGAAGAGATAGTTGAAAAAAAACTAGTGATAAAAATTAAGATAAATAGTGAATATTTATTAAAAAATAAAAAACAGAAAAATTTACTTAAATGATGACAAATACAAAATTAAATTTATGAAATATTTGAACTTTATAGAAACATTCTTTAAAAAATAAATGATTGTAATCTACAGATTCAATGAAATCCCCATTAAAATACCAACTTAATTCTTTACAGAGTTAGAAAGAGAAATTCTTAAATTTATTTGGAATAACAAAAAACCCAGGATAGCAAAATCTATTCTCAACAATAAAAGAACTTCAGGAGGAATCGCCATCCCTGACCTCAAGCTGTACTACAGAGCAATAGTGATAAAAACTGCCTGGTATGGAACAGAGATGGCAGGAAGATCAGTGGAATAGAATTGAAGACCCAGAAATGAACCCCCACACACCTATGGTCATTTGATCTTTGACAAAGGAGCTAAAACCATCCAGTGGAACAAGGACAGCATTTTCAACAAATGGTGCTGGTTCAACTGGAGGTCAGCATGTAGAAGAATGCAAATCGATCCATTCTTATCTCCTTGTACAAAGCTCATGTCCAAGTGATAAAGGACCTTCACATAAAACCAGACACACTGAAACTAATAGAAGAGAAGGTGGGGAAGGCCCTCGAATACCTAGGCACAGGGGAAAAGTTCCTGAACAGAACACCAATGGCTTATGCTCTAAGATCAAGAATTGACAAATGGGACTTCATAAAATTGCAAAGTTTCTGTAAGGCAAAGGACACTGTCAATAGGACAAACAACAGATTGGGAAAAGATCTTTACCAATCCCACATCCAATAGAGGACTAATATCCAATATATACAAAGAACTCAAGAAATTAGACTCTAGACAATGAAATAACACTATTAAAAAATGGGGTACGGAGCTAAACAAAGAATTCTCAACAGAGGAAATGAGAATGGCTGAGAAGCACCTAAAGAAATGTTCAGCATCCTTAGTCATCAGGAAAATGCAAATCAAAACAACCCTGAGATTCCATCTTATACCAGTCAGAATGGCTAAGATTATAAACTCAGGGTATAGTAGATGCTGGTGAGGATGTGTAGAAAGAGCAACACTCCTCCATTGTTGGTGGGATTGCAAGATGGTGCAACCACTATGGAAAACAGTTTGGCGGTTCCTCAAAAAATTGGACATATCACTACCTGAGGACCCAGCTATACCACTCCTGGGCATATACCCAGAAGATGCTCTAACACATAACAAGGACATATGCTCCACTATGTTCATAGCAGCTTTATTTATAATAGCCAGAACGTGGAAAGAACCCAGATCCCCTTCAACAGAGGAATGGATACAAAAAATGTGGTACATTTACGCAATGGAATATTACTCAGCTATTAAAAACAATGAATTCGAGAAATTCTTATGTAAATAGATGGAACTAGAAAATATCATCCTGAGTAAGGTAACCCAATCACAAAAGAACATACATGGTATTTACTCACTGATTATTGGATTTTAGCCCAGAAGCTTGAAACACCCAAGATTCAATTCACAGACCACATAAAGTTCATGAAAATGAAGACCAAGTTGGGAGGGGGAATTCAGTCCTTCTTAGAAGAAGTAACAAAATACTCAAGGGAGCCAATATGGATGCAAAGTGCAGGATGGAAACTGAAGGAAGGCCGTCTGCAGACCATTCACCTGGTATCCATCCCATGTGCAGTCACTAAAGGAGATGCTGATGTCGGTGTCAGGAGGTGCATGCTAACAGGAGCCTGATATAGCTGTCTCCTTAGAGGTCTGCAAGAGTCTGACATATTCAGAGGTGGATGCTCACAGCTAACCATTAAACTGATCATGGGTTCCCAATAGAGAAGATAGAGAGAAGACTGAGAAACTGAAAGGTACTGACCCTGAGAAGAACAATTCTCCACGAGCCCAGGTCTAAACACACCTGGAGCACTTAGGAGGACCCATGTCCACATAATGCAAGGAGCTATTTATAGTGGAGAATACATCCTTGTCCCAGAAGACGAACATCGGGGGTATCGGTGGAGGTAGTCTGGAGGGGGTTGTACACCATCATAGAGACAGAGAGGAAGAAGGAATCCTGTTGGGAGGGAAGGTAAGGGAAAACATCTGAAATGTAAATAAAAGTTCTAATATAGTAGTAGTTAACATTAAAGTTTAAATTTCAGTAAAAGAATAGTTAATACTAATTTGGATATTTCAATATATGACTAATTAATATGAAATTGGAAATTTCTGTATACAACTAGTTAAAATTAAATTGTAAATTTCAATATAGGAATAGTTAATATTACATTGCAAATATCAAAGTATTTTAAATTTCAGTATATGAGTAGGTAAAATAATTGGAAATTGCAATATAGGACTACTTAATATTATATTGGAAATTTCACTATAGGACTAGTTAGAATTAAATTTCAAATTTCTGTCCCATCCAGCAGGGAAGTCACCCTTCCATCTCCACCATTCACAACTTCCTGTTCCCTGACACTTATGCACCCACATCCATATTCCTGAACCTTATAGGCAGGAGAGAACAAGCACATACAGAGTTGCAGGAGCATGCTCCCTTGTGAGCATATATGCACACACACACACACACACACACACACACACAAACACAAACACCACACAACAACAAACAAAATCATAGGTTAGGCATTCCCAGTGTCCTCCATGGATACCCATCTTTGTCCAGTGGAAGCTCCTGTGTTTGGTCATCATGTTTGCCGCTGGTGATATCTAGTTGGTGTTTTAAGCCTCAGGAAGAGCAGAGGGAGAGAGCCCATACAGCCTAGCAGTTGGCATTCTCCATGTTCTAGTAGTATCAAGCTGAATTGTTTTGAGATTCTCACCTAGACATCACTGCGCCTCTCTGAATATGGTTGAAGAATTTCTTGGGAGTCACTCTATTTGGTTGCACAGGCAGGACTAGGGTTCCTGAAGGGATCTTGGCCCAGGAAGTAACTGTAAGCAAGCAGCGTCCAGTTGACCAGAAGACTAGGCCTGCGACACATGGTTTGGCCAGTCTGAATCTGGAATCAAAGCCTCCTAGGATCTAAGCATAGTGCAGAGGACATCTTAGGTTGCACAGAGTCACAGGACTTCTTTACACAGTCATCTGCAGCAAGATAACAACTGGCTTTAGTCAGCGACTTATCCTGCCTATCCTTGTTCATCAGAGAGATCCAGGTTCCCCCTTGCTTTTGTTTGAGATTGCCCAGCAGCTGCCTTACAGGATGCCCTCCCAACCCCCACATCCCTTTGTTACTACCTCACAGAGTCAGAGTGTGGGGAAGGCTACTCTGCTTATCTGAGCTGTCTCAACATCTCAGGGCTCAGTAGCTTTTGTGGTCAAATATCATTAAGCAGTTAATATCCTTCTTGTCAACCCTAGCCCCACCTCTGCCCCTTCCTAGGTTTGGGTTATTATCTCTGGCTTTTATTTATTTATTTTTTTTAAGAAAATCTCTCTCCTGGACCTGTGCTTCAGGTGGAGTAGGATTCCCAGGCCTGTCAGAAAATCACACAAGTCCCCAGAACCTTTCAATAGGCTGGGAGCCTCCCCTAACATCCTATGCAAACAACCTCATGGCGTGCCCCAAGAGGGCAAGGAGCTTCGGCATTATCTTGGCATGGGGTAAAACTGACTTGAAAAAGCCAGAGTATGCTGTAGTCCCAACGGTGTCCACACAGGCAAGGCTGCCAGGAAACCATCCAGTCCAGGTACTTGAAAGCCTCCTGGCTTTGATGTCTGACACACAAACCGGCAGCAGAGTCTGGCTTCAATTAATTAGTTTACATTCTCTAACATCCAGGAAGATAAGCCAGGTTTACAGCTAAAAAGACACCTGACCTTCTCTGCCATGTCCAGGAATTTCTTGAAGAAAAGACATGGTTACGGAATTAACAGATGGACAGTCTCTGATTCCAGAAAACTGGAATTTCAGAGTTTCTCTCTGTCTCTGTGTCTCTCTGACTCTGCCTGTTTGTCTGTTGTCTGTCTGTCTGTTTCTCTCTGTTTCTCTCTCTGTCTCTCTCTCTCTGTCTCTCTCTCTCTCTCTCTGTCTCTCTCGGTGTCTGTGTGTTTCTTTGTTTGTGTGTTTCTATGAATCTATTTGCTGCGTGTCTTCTAGTTTGGAAACTAGGCCCCTGATGGCCCTGAAGCAGGTCCAGTTAGGGTCCATGGTATATTATTTCTTATGATGTTGAGCTCAGCATTGACTGGGAAGGCCCAGTTTGCATGTAGGGGAAACCCTTAAGGCAGTAGTTATGCCCAGGCCATAGAAGGGAGAGCACAAATTGTAGAAATGCCTGAGGGGGGACAGCAAGGGAGTTGTTCCTGATAGTACTTCTGTCGTGGTGGATGGATGAGATAATAGTTGAACAATAACTATTATGGAGGGTGGCAGGAACCATCCTTCCTTGGGTTGCAGGACTCCCACCTCTGAGAACTCAGAGCAGGCATGCCTGGATAGAGAGAGTTCTCTTGGTTGTATCAGATCAGATGCATCCAGGAAGCTTGGTAGGAGGGAGAAGTGGAAAGCAATGGTGGGCTCCTGAAAGTTGTTAGAGAGGACTTCTTCCACCAGCTGTGACCTAAGCTGTTGGCAATTCAGGGGTAGATGTCTGGTGACTCTCAGTGATCATGAAAGGAAGATTAGCTGGTGGAAAGTGAATATCACTTTTCAAATTACCATGATATACATCATCTGGTAAACAGAGAGGTGCTCCTGCCCTAGAAAATGTACTGAAAGTGTATATGTTGGCAATCCAAAAGGAGATGGTAGATGTGTAAGTAGGTAGGTTTGTAGGTAGGTAGTTAGGTAGGTAGGTTGGTAGATATGTAGTTAGATAGGTAGGTAGGTAGGTTGGTAGATAGATATGTGGATAAGTAGATAGGTAGATAGATAGATAGATAGATAGATAGATAGATAGATAGATAGAGTAGATATGTGGCTAGGTAAATAGATAGCTAGATAGCTAGAGAAAGCTAGATGGCTAGATAGGTAGGAAGGTAGACAGACAAACAGTTACATAGGTAGGTGGATCGCCAACCAGTTATTATTATCCTGTGTTAGTGTGCACTTGCAGAGAAAGTTTGAAAGCACATTGAGAATTTCCAATTGGTACCCTCAGATTACCTTGGTGTGAATTACTCTAGGAGGAGTTGGTGAGGGGAGGAGACGTGGGACAGGGATCCTGGTGGAACAAGTGAGAAATGCTCATTGTACTTTGGGTCTAGATGCCTGTCATCTTGAAACCCTTCAGAGAGCTCAGAGTTACATGTGTGCCTAGCTGCTGCACAGGTAGATAGGTGGGAGTGTACTAGGATACAGAATGAAGGATCCATGGTGAGAGTGACTTGGGGACTTTGGAGTAAGGAAGGATAGTAAAGAGTCCTCTGAGTGCTGAATGGTAGTTGGTGAAGGGTTGGGTGTGGTAGAGTTGTGGTGAAGGGTTAGAGAGAGGAGACAGATTGTGAGGGAGCTGGAATTAGCTCATAATGGTTGCCTGGTTTCCTGGTCAGTTGCCTGGAGATGCTTACTTAGTAGGTGCTCAGCATTGAGGGCCTGAGGCCAGGGCCTGGTTGTCCAGGGAGCAGGTTGGGATGGAATATTCATTTCTTCTTTTGATATGTCCTTGTCCACAGCTCAGGGTGCTACGTGGCCTGCAGGCAAGATTATGGAAGTGGGCTGCCAGCCCCTTTGGGCGTCTGAGGTGGATGGATCGCTGGATGGCGTTGTGGGGAAACATCCACAACAACTCATATTGAAGGGTACCTTAGATACCAACCTGTGTACCTGAGTAAGTAGACCAATGTTTTCATGGGGTGTGGGCTTCTTTTCATCTCCTACTGCCCCTGTGCCCAAGCCAGGGATATTGAAGGCCTCACATGCACAAGAGCAGCCCACCCATTGCTGTGGGTTCACTGCACAGCCTGCTGCTACTATCTGGTAAGCCAGGTCTGGGACTAAGTCCCAAGTGTGTCTTTAGATCTAACTTTGTAGACCCAGCTGTCCTTTAAATCCCAGATATATGCCTGCCTATGTCGTGTATGTGTTTTTCTTTAAAGTTCCTTGCTATCACTTGCCTGGTTAATATAATTTGCTCCACTCATGTGCACTCGTCAGTAGACCAGGCCAGTTCCTATACAACTGCAGCCACAAAGAAATGTAAATAAGTAAAATATAAAATAAAAAATATCCTAATAAAAATATCCTATTAAAAATATCCAATAAAAATATCCAAGAAAAATATACAATGAAAAAATATTCAATAAAAAGATGCAATAAAATTATACAATATAAATATCCAATAATAAATATGTCCAATAAAAAGTATCAAATAAATACAATATGCAATATAAAATATCCAATAAATAAATTATGCAATAAATATATCCAATAAAATACATTCAATTTTAAAAATATGTGATAAAAATAAAAAATAATAAATAAATAAATAATAAATAAAAAATATTATAAAAGTTTCCAACTCTAACAGGATGCATGTAAATTTAAATTAATAAAATATTCAATAAATAATGTTTTAAAAATTGGCTGAGAAATAGAAGAGCAAAAGATTGTTTCTGTACGTCAAGGTGAAACTCGAATTATATAAGACACAAATATTTAGATGCTTTATATAATATTATATAATTTATATATGTTACATAACATATAATTTATATAATTATGTAATGTATACAATTTTATATAATGTGCAAAATTTATACAATATTTAGTGTTATTTGTTCATGAAGCTTAAATATTTTCAAGGCCACCATCAGTGTGTAATGATACTGATGGATTGTTGAAAGTCATACTTACATGATATTTATATTATATATTTTGATTACATATTTATATTATGTTTACATTATCATCATATTTAAATTATATTTATATTATAAACTTACATCACATTTATATTATATGTTTACAGTAATATTATATTTATATTATATATTTATATTCTGTTGATATGATATATTTATGTTACCATATTTACATTATCATGTTTATATTATCATTAGTACTTTTATTGACTGTGTGTAGAACAGATTCTTGGCACTTCTTTCTTCTTTAAGTAATGATTGTGAGAAACTTTTCCCAAACTAGAAGGTTCTATACTAAATCTAATCCACATTAGACATTAATATAGGCCATAATAAATAAATATATGTCTGTAAAAAAATTATATATGTTATATATAATATAAATAAAAAATATAAATAAATAAATACATTATATATTATATATAACAAATACTAATAAATAAATACATAAAATAGATATATATTATATGTAATGAACATAATGAATAAAAACCATATATAAATAATGAATTATGTCATATATATAATAAATATAATGTACATGATATGCTAATGTAGTCACCATGATGGAGCCATGGTGTGTTCATGTGTATGTGATATTGTATTGTAATCTTGATGGAGTCATGACGTGTTCATGTGTGATATTCTAATGTAATCACCATGATGTAAGCCATGTTCACATGTATTGATTTTCTAATGTAATCATGATGAAAGCTGTGGTGTGTTCATGTGTACGTGATATTCTAAGGAAATCATGATGGAAGCAGTGGCTCAGTGATAAAAAATAAGGGTGATATAATAATGAAACAATATAAATAATGTTAATTGTATTAAAAATAACAGTAAATTAAATGAAATGACAATATAGTAATATAAAATATTAATAATCTTGATTATAAAAGTATAAATATTAAGATAATACTGAATTAATAGTATACTAATAGCATACTAATAATAGTACTGCTGAATAAATAATACTAATAATGATAATAATAATATAACCATATAATATTATGTTAAAATACTCAAATAATAAAAAGAAAATAAAAAAATATAGTAAAAATAATTATAAATTAATCTAACAATAGTACTGTAATAATATAGCAATAATAATAAGAGTAATAATGATAATAATAAGAAATAATATTTAAAAAATTATAATAATATAACATCAATAACAATACAATCATATATAATAATATAATGGTCTAAAAATATAACAATAATAAAAAATAAAAATAAATAATTATATGATAATAACAAAATTCTAAAATAGTAATGTAATAATAATAATAATAACAATTAGAATATTTGCACCTTGAAGAAATGTTGCATCTCTTGAACGTCTGCATTCAGTAATACATGAGCACTTGCAAATGCACTAGTCTCTGTAATAATAACAAAATAATATTATTAATATTATAATATAAATAAAGAATATTAATGAAAATAATGTACTACTAATAAAATAATAATGAGAGTAAAATTATATTATTAATAATAATATAATGAAATAATTATAATCTTGAAATAATATTAATAAAATATAATAAAAATAATAATAATATTCAACATTTGAATTAAATAACTTGCGAAATTTCCTGGATGTCACCCTCCTGACAGAGGCCGTACCCCATGATGGCTCTGCATCAATCTCTGTCTTAGACTACTTACAGAATTTTCACCTGGAAATTCTTTTATTTTTGTGTTAGTACATATTTATATTTATTTATACTGATGTTAATATTTATGTTCATATTGATACTGACTTTCGTATTTATATTTACATTTAATTCACATTTGTATTCATTTACATAAATATTCATATTTATATCATATTCATATTTACATTTACATTTACATATATATTTATACTTACATATACAATTGCATTTACATTTATATATGTACTCATGTTCCTATTAATATTATTTATATTTATATTATATTTATATCAATGTTTATTTTATATTATATTTATATTCATATTCATATTTGTATTTATGTTTATGTTTGTTTATGGTTATAGTTATACTTATAAAATTATAGTTATAGTTATATTTATATGTATATTCATAATATGTTTATTTATACTTATATAACTGTTCATATTTCATTTAATTACTATACTTTATTGGATATTTTATATTTTCACAATACAGATGTCATTCCTGTCTCTCTCTCTCTCTCTCCCCTCTCTCTCTCTTTCTTTCTCTCTCTTGCGTACAATTCATATTATGTGTGCTTTTTCACATTCCCTGGGTGTAAATGTAATTCTATGAACATATTTTACAATGTACATATGCAAACCTTATATGTCCCCACCCTTGTGTTATCTATATTATAATATGCTTGGGTTTACTGTGGTTAAAAAATGTAATATGTATGTGATATCATATATATTCTATGTACATGTACATGTGAATGCCAGGTATATGTGTATGTATATATGTATACATATATCTTTATGTGTATATATGCATATATATCAGTATCTGTATATGTGTATATGTATAATATGTATATGTATATATAATATGTATAGATGTATGTGTACATGTACATGTATGTGTATATGTATTTACCTATATAGATGATAATGTCATGTTTCCTGACATAGTATAATGGTATACATTAGATAATATTGTATTATCTGACAGATACACTATACTGCTATATTAGGGATAATATAATATTACCTGACAAATAGATTATACTACTGGATATGAAATAATGTTATATCACCTTAAAGATACAGTATGCTGCTGTATGTATCATAATGTTATAGTAACTAATAGATATACTATACTGCCAAAATGAAGAAAACAGGGAAAAAATAGATGAAAAATTTTGTTTGTTAAAAATTTACTAAAAAAATTGAAGATTGACAAAGAAATTTGATATGAAATTGAATGTAATTTAAAAATATTCTGAAAATGTATATTTGCATGAAAAATGTTTGATAAAATTGAAAACACTTTTGAAAGACTTAATGAGAAAATTTAAGATAAATAGTGAAAATTTTGATGGGAAAAAAAAACGTAAAAAATTAGATAAAAATGATGAAAAAATTGAAAATGTTTTTTAAAAAATCCTTAAGCAATTTGAAGATAGACAAAAAATATTAATTATAAAATTAAAATTGATTTAAAACAATTTTTGATATAATTGAGTATTTTCATGTTAAAAATGTGTGATAAAATACGAAGGTCTTGTTAAAAAACTAGTCATAAAAACTAAGATAAATAATTAGTAAAAAAAGTGAAAATTGACAAGGAAAAGTTTCTTATGAAATTGAATGTTACTTAAGAAAAATTTGTCATAAAATTGAATATTATGGAAAATTGTTTAATAAAATTGAAGACACTATAGAAAAAATTTCTGATGAAAATTAAGATAAATATGGAAAAATTGGATGAAGAAATATAAAATGTGGAAAAATTTGATTAAAATGATGAAAAAATGTATGAAATAATTGAAACTCTTTTCAATAAAATTATTAAAATATTTGAAGACTGAAAAGGAAAAGATTTCTTGTGAAATTGAATGTGATTTAAAAAAATTCTAATGAAGCTGAATATTTGCATGGATAAAATGTATGATAAAATTTAAGACATTGTTGAAGCCATTAATGAAGAAATTCAGAAAAATAGCGAAAAATTTGATGAAGTAATGTAAAATGTATATGGAAAAATTTTAATAAAATGATGACAAATAGAGAAAAATATATGAAAACAATTGAAACCATTTTTAAAAAATTCTTTAAAAAATTGAAGATACTCTAATGTACTCACTGAGATGAAAGCTGTGATGTATTCACCTGTACAAGTTATTCTAATGTAATTCTGATTGAATTCTTATGTAATCATTATGTAATCATGGAAGACTCAGTGTATTCAGTTGTGTGTGATATTTTAATGTAATCACAATGAATGATAATAGTAATACAATAATAAAATTAGTGATGATAATGTAACAATAAAAACATAGTAATAAAACAATAATAGTACTGATAAATATTAATGATATAATGATCATATGATAATTTTATATTTATATTAATATTATTAATGATAGTATTAATAAAATGATGACAATAGAATAATAATAGAATGATATTTTCATAATACTAAATGTTAATAATTATGAAACTATAACAAAAATAAAATGTAATAATATAATAATGAAATAATAATACTGGTTATAAGAATATAAACATCAATAATAATACTAATAAACATTCATATAAATGTAATGATATAATAATAAGATGATACTTATACTAATACTGTTAATAAAAATAAAAGTATAATAAAAAGTCACATCATAATAATACAATTATAATATGAAAATAATACTATAAGTTATTAATATTAATCATATAATACAGTATAAAAATAATAAAACATTTAATCATTGTTATAAAAATATAAAAATAATTAAAATAAATATTAATGATAATAAAATAATAATTTAATAAATACTAATACTATAAATAATGAATCTAATAATATAATACTAATAAAATAACAATAGAATAATAATAATACAATAAGATAATAATAAGTAAAATAATAATAATGAAGAAATGATTATATCATAGTAAAATATTAATAGTGCTAATTATAAAATATAAATAATACTATCAAATATTAATGGTAAGAGAGTAAAATGAAATAATCATAATATAATATTAATAATCCTAACAATTTAAGAATAATAATGGTAATACTATAGTAGTTTATTATTATAATAATAATCATAAAATAATGAAATAATAATAAAATACTATTGAAATTATAGTAATAATAAGAAATGTTATTAATAATAGTTCTATAATAATATAATATGGTAATAATAGCAACAATCATGATGTTAATATAAAATGATACTAATAAAAATAATTAGTAACAATATAGCATTAACAATAATTTAATAATATAATAATACAATGATATAATAATAGACTGATAATATATAATGATATAATGATATATTATATTAGTAATAAATAATTAATAAAATATGGATAAGAAAATAACAATAAGACATTGAACTCGAGTTGTTAGAGGTGAGTCCGGTCTCAAAATGGAGGGCCATGATCCAAAGGAACCAGAGCAGCTGAGGAAGCTGTTTATTGGTGGTCTGAGCTTTGAAACAACAGATGATAGCTTAAGAGAACATTTTGAGAAATGCGGCACACTTACAGACTGTGTGTTAATGAGAGATTCCCCAAACAAAACATTCCAGAGGCTTTGGTTTTGTGACCTACTCTTGTGTTGAAGAGTTAATGCTGCAATGTGTGCTCGGCCACACAAGGTTGATGGGCGTGTGGTGGAACCAAGAGAGCTGCTTCTAGAGAGGATTCTGTAAAGCCTGGTGTCCATTTAACGGTGAAGAAAATTTTGTTGGTGGTATTATAGAGGATATGGAAGAATATAATGTGAGAGACTACTTTGAAAAGTATGGCAAGATTGAAACCATAGAAGTTATGGAAGACAGGCAGAGTGGGAAAAAGAGAGGATTTGTTTTTGTAACTTTGATGATCACGACACAGTTGATAAAATTGTGGTTCAGAAATACCACGCTATTAATGGGCATAATTGTGAAGTGAAAAAGGCCCCTTCTAACCAAGAGATGCAGTCTGCTGGATCCCAGAGTGGTTGTGGAGGTGGATCTGGCAACTTCATGGGTCGTGGAGGAAACTTTGGAGGAATAGGAGGCTATGGTGGTGGAGGTGGTGGAGCAGAGGTTGTGGGACTGTGTAAGGGTATCCTGGTTCTTGGCTGTGCATGAGCCTAGAACCCGGAGACATGGAAAGATAAGGGGGTTTCCAAATGGGGGCAAATAGGCAGGTTATATAAGCATATCTGTTGAGTTGGTTATAACATCCTCATGAAAACAAAGACATGGTTGCAAGGTGGTCATGAGGCACACATATGCACATTTAAAACAACAGACGGTCATAATAATCGTGTGGAACAGGCAGAACAGAACCATTAGTAGTTAAGATTATAGGTGGGGCAAGGCCCAATCCTTGAGAATACAGGTTTAATCACAAACAGGAATGAACCGAGTTTGTCTTTACTATAAGAAAGATTTCAAGAAAAAGATACAGACAGGCTGGTTTATCAGCTGGATAGATGGCTCAGCAGTTAAAAGCCCTTGCTTACAGAGGACCAAAGTTCCTTTACCAGCACACAAATGGCAGCTCATAAGGACCTGAATCTCCAGACCTGGTGGACATGATGCCCTCTTCTGGCCGCTGTGGGAACTGCATGCTTGCGATGTACTTATGTATATGCTGTCAAAATACTCAATCTCATAAAATAAATAATTCCAAAACATAAAAAAAAAAACTTAAGAATTACACATGCACACACACACACACACACACACACACACACCACACGAACAAAGACACATACACACACTTTTATTTGCATGAGTGCTTTCCTTGCATTTATATATGCAGGTGCTGTATGTGCCAGGTACCCACATTAGCCAGGAGACAAAAGTCAGATCACCTAGGACTAGAGTTACAGACAACTGTGAGTCACATTGTGGGTGTTGGAAACAAAATCTCAGTCCTCTGGATGAGCAGCCAGAACTCTTAACCACTGAGCCATCTCTCCAGATCCTGGCCCCCATATAATTATTACTTATAATTAATTCTTTAGATAAGGTATTTTTATATCCCAGGCTGTTGTCTAACTCACTGGGGTCATTTGAACTTCTAGTCTTCCCTGCCTCCATCTGGGAACCAAACCCAAGGCTCTGTGCGCATACTTTGTAGCAATTCCACAATATTCTCAGCCCTAAGCATTCTAGCAGCACACCCGGAATACACATATGCCCGTAATGTGCATAGGTGTTGTGTCTGCATAGACATCTATGGACCTGGCACACTCACTGACAAAAAGGGTGTCAGGTCCCCTGGAACAGGAGGAGCAGATGGTTTGGGGCCACCTTGTGATTGCTGGGAATTGAACCCTGATCCTCTGGAAGAGCAGCCAGTGCTCTTGATTGTTGAGCCATTCTCCAGCTCTCCTAAGCATTCTTTCATGGCAAGGAGGGAGCAAAGGATTTGTGCTACAGGAGACTCACTTTGGCAGAATCATGTAGCTTATGTCAGGCCAGGAAACATGCAGAGTAAAGGCTTTTGACTTTTTCCCAACATAATATTTTTAATCCATTGTTTGGGAATGTCACACAATGCACCCTGGTCATGCCCACTTGCTGTTCCCCTCAAGTCCAACCTCCTCACTTCTGCTCTCCCCCTTCAAAAAAAAAAACTTTTAAAAATACACCAAATCCAATTTTAGTTGCCCATATACTCACTGTAGCATGGTTAAACTCTCAGTGGCCAGCCCCTTAAAGGTAAATGAGTCTTTCCCCTCCCCCTACACCCAGCCCCTCCAGAAGCTACATACACCCTAAAGTGAAAGAGAAGGAAAACAAAGTGACATCAGGAAAGGGCTTCTAAAGAGCTGGGGAGAGCTCGAATCCCAGCCCAGCCATCTACATGGGAAATTTCGCCTGGGAGTCTTCCTTCCTTCCCACTTGCAAAGAGATGAAACTGTGCGCCTTTTCCTCTCTGCCAAGGGTTCCTTGCTGGGAGAATGCAATGGAGATTTTCTGAGAGGTCCTGCTGCCCTGAAATCTAAATATTCTGCTTGGCCAGGATAAATTATGCACCTCATGCTAAGCTTGTCTGAGACTCTGGGTTCCATCCCCAGCTGGGTAAAGAAAGCCATTTTAAACCATTCTTTGCTTGGGATTTAAATTACCTTTACTCTTTTGTTTTCTATAGTGGATCTGGTTTCAGAACAATACTCCTGAATCAGAAATGGGAAATGAAACAAATTAAGGAAACACTTGACACAAGCCTATATTAATCAGCGGTTTTTCTTTGTTGATATTCTGATGCTTTGACCTCATGTGGTTTTGCTGATCCCAGAGACAATGTCCTATCTAAGGCCCAGAGATAGTAAACAACTGCTTTGGCTATTGTCTTTCACCTGAAAACTAACTAGTAAGCATCTCACCCTCCCCTCCCCCACCCTTTCACCAGTACTTTCCAGGCCTAACCCCCACCCCAGGGTCAGTTACTGGATAAATCAGGACTCACTGCTGGAAATCATTCAAATTATGCAATCTTCAACCTGCTTACAAGACCTTGCCCCTTTCCTACCCATAGAAACCACAACAAAAGCCTCTTTCTACAACCCCCTAACCTATTGCTACTGTGGCCTCTTCTTTCTTAGGACCTGTGAAGCACAAACTTTATTCTCAAAACCTGCCATCCCCTGAACTATTAGTCTTACTGTACCCACAAGAGAACAGACTACCTCAAGGCAGAGTGTGGGCTTGCAATTCCAGCAGTTTAAAGGTGGAAGGGTTTCAAGTCAATCTAGGTTCAATAGTGAGTTCCAGGCCATGGTGAAGTACAGGAGACCTTTTCTCAGGGACAAAACCACAAACAAAAAATAAATAAACACAAATATCTTTATCTGGGGTTGAGGAGCTTGGATTAGGACCCAAGAACTTGCCCATGCAAAGAATTCTTTCTACCTTGGCTGGCTATATTTAATTCAAAAAAAATCATGATAGCAAAAGACAGGACAAGAGTAATATCTTCATACTTCTGAACTTCTGGCCTGTCAGATTGTCCAGGAGGAAGTTTTAATGTTTCTCACTTCTTGATCACTCCTTGATATCATGCATCCAGACCTAGCAGACAAATCCTGATATCATCTGTTCAGTTTTGATTGGCAGTGTTGGAATGGATCCCAGGGCCTCTTGCATGCTAGGCAAGTTCTCTAGCTACACATACTACCCCACAAGTCCCTGTAGAATTTTTTGTTGTTTACTTTCATTTTGAGATGACATGTGACTTCCTCTGCCTTCTGAGAGCAGGGACACAGCCACCTCTTCCCTTCTTCTCTCTCCTCTTTCTTTCTGTCCTTCTCTGTCACTTTTCTTTCTCTCCCACCACTCCCTTCTCACCCACTTCCCAGCCCCAAATCAACTTCATTTATGTTGGTAGCTCAGGGCAGGGTGGAGGAGGAAGGCTGCCTCAGGATGGGCCCACTAAGAAACCCCCTCCCGCATCATCATGCTACCACATTACAAAACATATCAGATTTATCTATAAGGACATTAAATGGTTTCAAACACCTAGACAACTACTCATCTGACAAATAAAGTAGGAATGTGTGGCCAGATGATTCAAACCAGACACCACTGGAGTAACTGAACTAAGATCTACTTCTTCAAAGAACACACAATCCAAGGCAGGAGCGCAGGGCATAGACCAACAGCACTCTCCTGGCTAGAGGTAGAGTAAGGAGCCCTCATCATACAGCAAATATGTTCATATAGGGCAAGGGTTGGGAAGACAATCACAGCTACCATATTTGCATGTGTGAGCTTCCTGTATCAGACTTTCTGGAAGCTGAATTGGTCCATTTATAAATACAGCTATAGAAATAGTGTGGACATATTCCAGAAATTCTTGAATCCTTGTGTTAAATGAAGGAGCCTGAACTCCTTGAGGTGGTACTTTGTAACTCCTGTAGTATGACTATAAAATTTGGCATGAACTGAAATTCCAAATATAGGATACAGTGTGTGTGGTGTGTGTGTGTGTGTGTGTGTGTGTGTGTGTGTGTGTAGAAATCTATGTTAAAAATTCCTTGAAACTAATTAGCTGGTTAGAACTTCTCTGGTGGTTGTGGTGAGTAGAAAAGTTGTAAGCCTTGAGACAAATTGTGAAACTGGAAATAACTTAGATGTCCCTCAAGGAAGCGAGGATAGAGCAACTGTGGTACTTACACACAATGGAATACTATTCAGCAATTAAAAACAAAGACATTACAAATTCTGAGTTCAAATGGATGGAACTTGATAATATCATTCTGATTGAGGTAACCCAGTCCCAAAAGGACATGCATAATATGTACTCATTCATAAGTGGATATTAGCCATAAAATACAGGCTACCCATACTATACTATACTCCAGAGATAGTCTATTATGCTTGCAGACATGAGCATGACTGTTCTCTGAGAGGCTCCACCCAGCAGCTGACTCAGACAGATGCAAACAACCACAGCCAAACTGTGCATGGAGCTTGGGGATTATCAAGGAGGAGTTGAGAGAATATTTGCCTGTGGTATGGGTGAGGGTTGAGCCAGGGGAGAATAGGATAGCAACTCCACAGGAAGAGCAACAGGGTCAATTAGATGCTCTGGAGCTGGAGTTATAGGTGGTTGTGAGCCTCCCAATGTAGCTGTTGGTACCCAAACTAGGAGGGACCACTAAAAAGGAGCAAGCACTTTTAACTGCTAAGCCATCTCTCTAGTCCCAAGAATTGTGTTTTACTTTATTGTTTTCTTTGTTAGTTTCTTTATCTTATGTACATGAGTGTTCTGCCTGTAGGTATGTGTGTGTGCCTACTATGTTCCTGGTGCCTCTAGATGTCAGAAAAGGACATTGGAACCCCTGAAAGTGGAACTACAGATGGTTGTAAGGTACTACCATGTGGATTTGGGGAACTGAGCTCAGGTCCTCTGCAAGTGTAATGCTTATTCTCAACCACTGATCCATCTCTCAAGCTCCCTTAAAACATTTGTTTGCCTTGTTTCTTTACATGCTGAGGATTGAAAACAGGGCCTTGCATATTTTAAGCAAGGCTAATTTACCATTAAGCTCTTCCTTCAGCCCCTGAGAACAATGTGTCTAATCTTCACAAGAAAATATAAAATATAAATAACACATTTCCCGAATGTGAGAGAAAAAGGGATGCACACACACACACACACACACACACACACACACACACACATGTTTTTTCAAGACGAGATTTCCCTGTGTAACTCTGTCAGTTTAGACCAGGCTTGCCTCTGTCTCTTTAGTGCTTGTATTAAAGGCATGGACCAAAGTGCACAGCTTTAGAACAAATATTAGTTGAGATTTATACAAATGTACTAGATCATTAATAGTCATTATAATTATTTTCTAGTGATAGTAGGCACCAAGCCCAAAGGATCACCACACATATTTTTAACTTCTGCTCAGAAAGAAGTATTATGAGTTTAATAATTATCATAATTATAAACATGATCCCTTCCAATTTTGCCTGTGTGCACAAGACAGACACTTTGAGAAACTAATGCCTGACTCATTTCCACAGAGAAAAATAATTTATTGTCTTGAGAGATGAGACACACAGTTTTATTTAAGTTGAAATGCAAATTTGTCAAAAAAAGATGCCTCTTGGGGGTCTATATTTCCCCCCACTGCTGAGTAACAAGGAGATGTTTCTCTCAAAGCGCTCAGTGTGACCTGATACCAGATGTATCTTCCACTTTATAGTTGATGGTTTTACTCCAGTTGCATCAGAACACATTGTACTCTGTCTTTCCTATGCTGCCCAGATTGACCTGTGGTTTGCAATAGTCTCTTATCTGTCAAGTGCACTGTAAAATTTCCTATCAATATTTTGCATAACTCTGGACATGGTGGCCCAGGCTTACAAGGCAGGCTTGAGGGAGAAGGATGTTTAAGATCAGCAAGCTTAGGCTACACTGTGAGGCCTCGTGTCCCAAACAACAAAATGGAGACATGGTTCAGACTAAGCATTTTGAATAAACACTCATCAGGCAAAGGACATGTAGGCTCTTTCACACATTGGATCATATGAATAATGATTTCAAGAATGTTCTTGGATGGAGTTTTTAGTAGAATGGACTGCTTTCAACCAAATATGAGAGGAGTAGGAACAAGATAGAAAGGATCGGTGTCGAGTGAGTAGGGAACGGATAGTGAAGAAATGCACAATTAGAAATTTGATGAGGCCCTATTGTCTGCTAACTTAGAAATACAAAAAGAGCCACTAGAATTCGTTTGATTCTTGGCTTCGGTAGATAAAGATGCTGTGATACAGAGGGAAATGAGAGTAGCTAAGTGGAGTTGGAGGTAAGTGTAGCAGACACTAAATGATAATAATATGATGGTGATTTGGAGTGCCTATTTATGTTTGTTCATCCTAACTACAACGAACACAAAATTAACCAACTATTAACCAGTGCAACAACATGACAATGATATTCTGAGAGTTTTGTCTATAATTTGATCTGAGGTTCCAGTGGCACAAGATGACCTGTTCAGGAGGAAAAAAAAAAAGAAGAAGTTAGGAGGATGGTGGAAAGCTTTAATCGCAGCACTTAGAGGCAAGGCAGCCAAATTCTGAGGTTTGAAGGCAAGCCTGGTCACTGAGTGAGTTCAGATTCTAGATCCTACACACATCAACCCCTGTCTGGACAACAACAAACCACATAAACCATAACCAACAAACACTAATAAGGGTCACTAGCTTGCATTAAGATTACCACCTTGGGGAATAATGATCTCCCCTCAATCAAAGACTTTGAACAAAAAATTCTGGTGGTAAGTGTATGAAACCTCACTGTGACTTTTGTGGTTTCATGGTCCAAGAAATTCCCCCAAACAATTCAGGGTATTGCCATCGGTCTGCTTGCCTGCCAGAACTTGAGGACAGGACCCTAGTTCTGGGCTGGAGAAATGATTCAGCAGTTAAGAGGTCCCACTGCTCTGCCAGAGGACCCAGATACAATTCCCAGCACTTAGGTAGCAGCTTATAGTCCGTCTGTTTCTATAACTCCAGTTCCAAGGGCTCCAGTGCCCTTCCTCTCTGGCCCTTATTGTGGACATCGCAGGCACTAGGAATGCATGTGGTACACAGCCATGCAGGCAAAACATCCATAATAGTGTGATGGCACAGAATTCTAATGCTTATTAAAACTTATTTAATCTATTTTTTCCGGTAAATACTTTTGAGAATCGTTGGTGGCTACTTTCCTGTGGTACAGTTCCTTCAGTACATAATGGGGCCAAAGAGCCTGTTTGCAACTAAAAACATTGATCTGTTCCAAGACCCATAAGGATTTCCCAGGCCCATCGCCCCGCCCCTTTGAGACAATGAGGCGGATCTAAGTTGTCTCACATCCGCAGGGCGGAGCCAGCACTCAGTGGGAAAGGATTGCTCTTCTTCCTTTTCTCCTTCTCTCCCAACTAAGATTGCAGAGTCAGAGAGATGACGCAGAGGGAATGCTGCTGGCCATTGCAGCCCTCCAAAGGTCTGAGATTCGACCACAGGACAGCCTGAGGAGGACCAAGTAAGTTTAACTCCACCTCCCCACCCTCTGACTTCTTTAGAGATGCAAGAGGAGTTGGTGGCTAGAGCAGTCTTTGTGCATCTCCTCATCTCTGAGTGTGTAACCCTGAGCTGGGAGCCTTGGGATTTGGAGCGCACTGCAATCCCTCTGGGCGGAGGGCGGAACACCACGTGGACCGAGCACCTTTTTCTTGAGTTTAGGGGCACTGAGTTTTCTGCTCTGGCCAGGATCTGGAGAGCTTTGGTGGAAGAGCCTCGTGGGGGGCTCCGAAGCACTTCCCTGGAACAGATGCTGGGAAGGCAGGGACCTTCACCCTAAGCTGGGCTCACCTACCCTTGGCTAAGGAGGTGCAGGTGCTGTGGTGGTTTGAGCTGTGTAATTGGTAAAGCATGCCATGCACGGTGGATGACTGCTTAGGCTCCGCAAACTTAGCCAGTAAGAACTTTTACTATTACAGATGTTTCACACAGACACGGACAGACTGAGAAAGAAAAGCAGCAAAACAGCTGCATTTGTGAGTATGCATTGGCAAGTCCTCACAAAAATTCAGGGCAATTCTTTTTGTTTTGTTTTTCTGCTTTTTTTTTTTTTTTTTTTTTTTTGTCCAGGCATGGTCTCTGTGTGTGGTTCTGTCTATCCTGGAGAACACTCTGTGGACCAATCTGGCCTCAGATTCACAGAGATTCCCTTGCACTCTGCCTCCAGAGTGCTGGAACTAAAGGTGTGGGCCACTGCTGTCCGACACCCATGTACATTTTCATTGCTCTAGACTCTAGACTTGTGAACCAGGGGAGATAGGAAATTATGGTTAGTTTTATTTTATTATTATGGTAGTGATATTGGATGCCAAAGCCTCGCACATGAAAGCAAAGCCCTTCAGAATCTCATGGTTTGTGAAATAGTAAAGAAATAATCCAACTTTTAAATTTTTAAACAGAAATAATGTGAGATAACCAAGTTTGGTCTATTATATACAAAATATGCCTAAGTGGAGCAAGTCCTAGTTTAAAAGTAGGTGAGATGCTATTTATTACATTAATGTCTGCATTTGTGTTTCTGTGTCCTTGTATTTCTTGTTCTTCCTACTGAAGGAGGAGTTCTGAACTGATAGAATATCATAGTTCCTATTTCCCACAATAAATATTATGTTCAAATACAGTACATTTTTTTGCTGAGTTTTAAATCGTATGTAGGAAAACACAAGCATCCTCTAGAGTCTAGAATGCTGAGGTAACTACCTAATACCCAAACCGAAACAAAACCTGTTCCCCCTCCATTTACTTTTTTCATTCCAACACAGTTTATAAAGGTTTCTTCAGTGGACCAAGCATGGAGCTATGACCTCTGTCCATAGCCATTCCTATGTGTGCATCTACCTGATTTGATTCCTGTGAGGCTTTAGGACCCTGCTACCTCTTTTGTTTTTTGTTGTTCATTTTTCCCCAAAGTAAGTGTCTTTCCCCTCTGTCCTTCATCTCCAGGACACTGAAGTTACAGGTCTATGCTAAGACATCCAGCACTGTAGAATTGTTTTTATAGTGTATTTTATATTTTCACCTTGTGTGTCTGTGAATGTTGGTGCGTGTGTGTGTGTGTTTATGAAGCATTTGTGAGTGCACTATGAGAAGCCCAGTGTACATATTCATCAGGGACAACATTTTGACCATGTCTGAGTATGGGGCACCCCTTTCTGCCACAGGACTGCCCATGCCAGGCTAACTGGTCTACACTCTGACTTTATTGTGCTGTCTTTGATTTCTCTCTGCCTGTACCAAGGTAGGGATAGCATGTGCACTACTAGCCCTAGATAAGTCCATGCTTTCGAGGGAGATGAGTTAAGATGTAAGGCTCACAGAGCTAGAAACTTTTCTTTACTGAGACACCTACAGGATCCTACATAGATAATAGGATGCCTTGGTGTAATACAGGTTTTTATATATCGTGACAAATGTTAAACCAAATACATCCTGTCTCTTCTCTCTCCTAGATGGACTTCAGTGAGGGATTATATTCATTATCAATAATTAAATAGTGCAGTGAGCAAAACTCATTTCAAGAGAATCTCACCTGATTCAATATAGACTAATTAACTGATATGCTCTTGCTCTCTACATATATATCTGCATAAATATATGTATATATACACAAAAATTTATATCTGTTTAAATGGATAAATACCTCCCATATTCAAAACTATTGATGACAAAAGAAAATTTACATACTAATATAGGGTAATTCTACGACATACCAAATGGTAAAATTACTTGCTCTAGATGAATCAAAAGAACTTAAGACTATAGCAAGAGGGGACATGAAATACTGACTTGTCTACAGGAATCTTCTCCTTGTTCCTAACACACAGAGAGTCAGGGTGTAGGGACAGGCTATCCTTCTCTGAGCTGTCTCAGCATCTCAGGACTAGGTAGTTTTTGTGGACAGAGATCTTTAAGCAGTTAATGTCTTCCCTGACATCCCCAACCCCACCTTGCCCTGTTCTTGGTCTAGGGTTGTTATCTCTGTCTTTCCCTTCCTTTTTTTTTTTTCTCTGTCTGTACCTCTCTCTCCCATTCCCTTCGCCCCCCCCTCTCGGTCTGTGTGTGTGTGTGTGTTTCTATGTATCTATTCGATGTGTGTCCTTTAGTCAGGAACCTAGGCCCCTGATGGCCCTGAAGCAGGTCCAGTTTGGGCCAGGGTGGATCTTTACTTAGGGTGCTGAGCTCCAGATTGTCTGAGAAGGCCAGGTTTGGATGTAGGGGAACCCCTTAAGGCTATATGTATGCCCAGGCCATAGCCAGGGTGGGCACCAGGTGTAGAAAGGCCCGAGGGGACAGCAGAGGAGTTGTTCCTGATGGTACTTCTGTCTTGGTGGATGGATGAGACAATTGCTTGGTAATAAATAATATGGAGGGTGGCAGGAACCACCCTCCCTTGGGGTCCTGGGCGCCCTTGCACCTCTGAGAACTCAGAGAAGGCCTGCCTGGATAGAGAGAGCTCTCTTGATTGTATCAGAGCAGATGCATCCAGGAAGCATGGTCGGGAAGGTGAAGTGGAAAGCAATGGCAGGCTTCTCTCCTGGAGGATGTTAGAGGGGTCTTCTTCCAGGAGCTGTGACTTAAGGGCAGTACAGGGTGGACTTTTGGTGACTCTCAGTGCTCATGAAAGAAAGGCTTGGTGGTGGAGAGTGGAAAAGCATTTCTCAAATGACCATGGCATACATCATCTGGTAACCAGAGAGGTCCTTCGGCCCTAGAAAGTGTACCTGGAAGTATATATATTGGCCAGCCAAAAAGAGATAGTAGGAGGTGTGTAGTAGGTAGGGAGTGAGGGAGGTAGATATGAAGTTAGGTGTAGGTAGGCAGGAAAAAGAGATAGATAGATAGATAGATAGATAGATAGATAGATAGAAGACAGAAAGGTAGGTAGGTGGCTAGCCAGCTGGTGAGCACTTTTAGAGAAAGTTTGAAGGCACCTTGAGAATTTCCAATGGGCACCCTCAGAGGAGATTGGTGTGAATTAGTGTAAGAGGAGTTGGTGAGGGGAGGGGTTGTACTGCAGGGATCCTGGTGGCACAAGTGAGAAATGCTCATTGTGCTTTGTGTCTAGGTGGCTGTCATCTCGGTCCACTTGAATCCCTTTGGAGAGCTCTGAGTCGCCTGGGTGCCTAGGCCCTGCACAGGTAGGTAGGTGGGCGTATACTAGGATCCAGAAAGAAGGATCTATGGTGAGAGTGACTTGGGGACTTTGGAAGAACAAAAGAGAGCAAAGTGTCCCTGAGGGTGCATGGTGGTTGGTGAAGCCCTGGGTGTGGTAGAGGGTTCTAGAGAGGGGAGAGATTGTGAGGGAGTGGAATTACCTTATAATGGTTCCTGGTTTCCTGTCACCTGGAGATGCTTACTTAGTAGGTTCTTAGAATTGGGGGCCCCAGGCCAGGGCCTGGTTGTCAAGGGGCAGGTTGGGATGGAATATTCATTCCTTCTTTTGATATGTCCTTGTCCCCTGCCCCACCTTGCCCTGTACCTAGGTCTAGGGTTGTTTTTTTTTTTTTTTTTTTAAAGAAAATTCTCTCTCCTGGAGCTGTGATTCAGGTAGGCAGAGGAGTCCCAGGTCTGTCAGAAAGACACCCAAGTCCCCAGAACCCTTCAATGGTCTGGGAGGCTCCCTCATCATCCTATGCAAGCAACCTGACTGTGTGCCCCAAGGGGGCAAGGACTCTAGGCGGTGTCTTGGCTCTGGCTCAAAGTGAGTAGAAACAGCCTGAGTATGCTGTAGTCTCAAGGGTGTCCATAACACGCCAGGCTGTGAGGAAACCCTCCAGGCTGGGTTCCTTGAAAGCCTCCTGGCTCTGATACCTGACACACGATCAGGCAGCATAGTCAGAGCTTCTCCTGGCTAGCTTACCTTCCCTAACATCCAGGGAGATGAGCCAGGATGAAGGCTCAAAAGACACCTGACCTTCTCTGTCATGTCCAGGGATTTCGGGAAGAAAAACATGGTTCTGGAATAAAGAGATGGACAGTCTAGGATCCCAGAAAACTGGAGACCAGAGGATCTCTCTGTCTCTGTCTCTCTCCGTCTCTGTCTGTACCTCTCTCTCCCATTCTCTTCGCCCCCCCCGTCTCTCTGTGTGTGTGTGTTTCTATGTATCTATTCGATGTGTGTCCTTTAGTCTGGAACCTAGGCCCCTGATGGCCCTGAAGCAGGTCCAGTTTGGGCCCAGGGTGGATCTTTACTTAGGGTGTTGAGCTCCACATTGTCTGACAAGGCCAGGTTTGGATGTAGGGGAACCCTTAAGGCAATATGTATGCCCAGGCCATAGCTGGGTTGGTCACCAGGTGTAGAAAGGCCCGAGGGGACAGTAGAGGAGTTGTTCCTGATGGTACTTCTGTCTTGGTGGATGGATGAGACAATTGCTTGGTAATAAATAATATGGAGGGTGGCAGGAACCACCCTTGCTTGGGGTCATGGGCACCCTTGTACCTCTGAGAGGGTTTCCTCACAGCCTGGCGTGTTAAGGACACCCTTGAGACTACAGCATACTCGGGCTGTTTCTACTCACTTTGAGCCAGAGCCAAGACACCAAAAGTCCACCCCTGTACTGCCCTTAAGTCATAGCTCCTGGAACTCAGAGCAGGCCTGCCTGGATAGAGAGAGCTCTCTTGGTTGTATCAGAGCAGATGCCTCCAGGAAGCATGGTCGGGAAGGTGAAGTGGAAAGCAATGGCAGGCTTCTCTCCTGGAGGATGTTAGAGGGGTCTTCTTTTGGTATATATATTGGAGAGCCAAAAAGAGATAGTAGGAGGTGTGTAGTAGGTAGGGAGTGAGGGAGGTAGATATGAAGTTAGGTGTAGGTAGGTAGGAAAAAAAAACATAATATTAAGCTATGTGATGTTAGTCTCTGGGGAAATACTTGGTAATAAAGCCACAAGGAAGGACATATGCTGCCTGTTTGTGTGTCAGGTATCAGAGCCAGCAGGCTTTCAAGGAACCCAGCCTGTCTTGGTGGATGGATGAGACAATTGCTATCTAAAAATAAAAAAAGAATTTTTCATCATCATCATCATCATCTTGATTTTTTTTTCTATTTTCCCCTATGAAATCAAGCATAACAAGTCAATAAATTCTTTTGAAATACAATTTATAGTGAATATGTTATATTTCAAAAATTACAATTTAGGATTAATAAATTAAAGACAATGAACAACTATTGGGAAATATTAATTGCATTAGATTTTTTTAAAAAGCACCACAGAACAATTGCATCATTTATTTTAAATTTTTAAAGACAGGTTACAATGGAAGCCTTAAAACAATTAGAATTGATAGAACAAAGATGCAACACACAAATGTAAAACAAATAGAGTACCATAAAACAGGGTCCCTTATAATATTTAAAACAACTTATATCCCTACTGTATGTTGATGGCAAGAAGTTGTACTAGAATCAATTTATTTTCCATGTACTCAAGTAAAAATGATATCTTCTATCATTTTGTATGTAATTATTTAACTATTAAAGGGAGGTTAATATCCAGAGAGCTACTTGGTAAAGAAATGCATGAAATTATCATTCCGTATAATAAAAAACAATTGGAGTATTTACTTCAAACTGCTGATGACTGGGGAATTGATCTAGCTCATTGTATGGGACAAATCAATATCATGTACCTCAACACCCTAGATTAAAGTTTATAGAAGAATCTTTCCTTCTAAAATAGAACTGGAACTTATTTCCAATGCCCTCTTGGTATTTACAGATAGGTCAACAAGTAGAATTTCAGCCATCTATGTAAGAGATAGACCTGTAATTATTAAAAAAGGCAAAAGAAATTATTGCACCTTTGACAGATATTATTGCAGTTATTTGTCACCTTGAACACTTATTTAAAATGTTTAATCTTTACACAGATTAAAAATATGTAGTTTGCTTATTTCCTGAAATAGAGACAGCTCTTATATCCAGAAATTCCAAAATTATATCACTCTTGCTTCACTTGCAAAATATAATTTGATCAAGAAAATGAAAAGAATTTATAGGAAATATGAGAGGACAGATTGGGCTACCAGGTCCATTATGTTTAGGAAATGCTATGGCAGATTTATTATCAACAGAAACTTTTGATTGCTAGTATGATAGAACAAGCATTAGAATGTCATGCTTTACATCATCATAACACATTGGCCTTAACAAAGATGTTTAATTTGATGAGAGAACAGGCTAGGCAAATTGTGAAGGACTGTGAACATTGTCCTGATGTATATCATTCATTAAAAATGAGAGTTAATCCAAGCCACCATAAAGCTCAAGTTTTGTGGAAAATGGATGTAACTCATATCCCAGAATTTGGAACGTTGGCCTATATACATGTTACTGTAGACACATACTCTCATGTGGTCATGCCCACTACAAGAAAAGGGGAGATTATGAAAGATGTCATACAACATCTGATCATATGCTTCTCCTCATAAGGTGTGCCAAAAAGAATTAAAACTGATAAGTCTCCAGCTTATACTTCTCCAGTTTTTGCAAAGTTTTGCAGTCAATGGGGTATAGAACTTTCAGCGGGAATTCCATATAACCCCCAAGGTTAGGTTTCATAGAAAAGACTCATCAAAATCTTAAAGTACAACTTCAAAGGTTAAAATTTAGTGGTCATTACTGTTTGCCTCATCAATTATTAAGCCATGCTTTATTTACCATTATTCATCTTAATACAGGTGATAAAGATTTTCCTCCTCTGCAAAAACATTGGACTCCCCTACAGCAGACTGCTATTCCTTTAGTGATGTGGAAGGATCTTCTAACAGAAACATAGAAAGGGCCAGATGTGTTAATCACCCCGGGAAGAGGAGATGTACGTGTTTTTCCACAAAATGTAGAAATTCCAATCTGGATCCCAGACAGTCACATTTGACTCTTGCACTAAAAATGCTCTACCGAGCATCCAGAAATGAAAGAAACAAAAGAAGGTGAGAGAAGTTATATAGGAAAAGGAAGAAGTTTGCTCTCTCTCCTTCACAGGCAAACACTTCATGGATATACCAACAAGCAAGTTTGGTAGAGTCAGAATAGCAAACAGAAAAGAGTACTAGTGGCAGAACCTAGCAGAGACAGTCAGACCACAGCCTCAGATGAAGTCAGATAGAGGCACCAGTGACAACAAGAATGCCATGCAAACTTTTTGGCTGTGTCTCTCTCAAGGAAGCAAATATCAGTGAAAACTCCAGACCAACAAGCATTTAGCTATGTCAGCAATCCAAGCTCATTCTCAATCACTATCCATGGAGTTGAATTTTTCTCTTCCCCGACAGTCCTCTCCAACATATGTTGGTCTATCTCGGCTGACATCTCAAATTATTTCTATCTAATCTATGTATCTATGTATCTATGTATCTATCTATCTATCTATCTATCTGTGAAGATTATTCCTTTTGAAACAAGGTCTGGACCATGCTGGCCTTGAACTGTCAGAGATGTGCTCAAATAGGGGGGTCAGAGGTATGTGTCATCACTTCTGGCTTGAAAAACATAAGAGTCAAGGCTTCCCTATCTAGCCTTGGCCAGCCCTGTGCTTTTGAGACTTCTTTAGACACCTTAATGCAAAGATTAGTGTCCACAAGGATTCCTAGTAGGCCCCACCTCAACAAGCTCTATTCTCTTAGAAACAAATCATGCAGGATATCAGCATTTAAATTAAAACAGAAATGGTTTGTGTTGGGGGAAGGGTAAAACTATTGTTTCCACTAATCCCGAAGGAAATCCTGACACAATTGTTTGTATTATTAAAGTAATAGCACAAAATTAGAAGTGAGCAGTAAACAGGAGCAAGAAGCTAGTGAAAGAACTATGAATCCTAATAGTCAATTTATTCCTGCCAGAGAGAAATCCAAAGCACTCTTATGTGGTTCAACAAAACCTGTGATTAGTCATGATTACAGAGATTTTCTCTGCCCACTATGATGTTGCTGGATTTCTAAGGAGATATTCAAGGTTATTATCGTTAATGGATGAGTAAAACAATTTCCATATTTTGTCACAGATGAAGTTAGATAAAGTAGTTGTCTCTTCTCTCCATTATCACATAGAGTAGAAAACATCATCATTGACAGGAAAATAAGTTTTAGAGCTTTGTTTAGTAAATGAAGGATCCTAATTAAAAAAAAAAAAAAAAAATTGTTCCAGAAACTTTTGTGATCTTCCTGTGGATTCTGAACCTAATGCCATATAAAAACAACAAAGAGGTTTGTATTGGAATATCCAGAGTCTGCAGAGATTTACAGTAGTTTCTCAAAGATAGACTGTGAACAAGCAACCATTTTCCATACATTGTACCCCACCCCACAGACACATACACCCTCACTCACACAGACACCCCACCCCTGCTTTTATGTGCTTCATTGTAGTGACCAAAAACCTTTAATAATAAATTCTTCATAGCAAAGACCCTTTGAGTGTCCAATTGGCAATGATAAAATTCCAGTATTTCAAGAGTGTGTTTCCTTAATATTCAAGTTATTAAATACTAATTCAGAACCTAACATTTAGAAATACTGTGGAGCAATATAAATAGTATTAATCACAATGGACAGTAACACTGACCTCCTGGATTTTATTGACAGCTTGTATATTTGTCAGGTGGTGTGTATGTAAACCTGTGAATTTTAAGGGATTCAATAATTCTGACAGTCCCTCCTCTGCCTATGGAATGCCAAGACTCACACAGTGATGGGTTTTGGCTTTTGTTTCTGTTCTGGACATTTTTTAAGAATTACTAAAATTTTATGTCTCTCAAAAAGAATCTCTCTCTGAACACAATCTCTTGAAAATTTCTGGTAAAATAGATTATTTTCATGGAAACAGTGTTTGAAAATTGAAGACATTGTTGAAAAAAACTAATGATGGAAATTTAGATAAATAGTGAACATTTGATGAAAAAATACAAAATATGTGGAAAATGTTAGATTACCCTAATGACAAATACAAAAATGTATGTAAAAGGTGAATCCTTTTAAAACAAAATTCCTATATAAAATTCAAATTGAAAAGTAAAACATTTCTCATGAGATTGTGATTTATTGGAAACTTCTGATAAAATTGAATATTTGCATGGAAAAAAATGTTTGATAAAATTTAAGAAATTGTGGAAAAAACTAATGATGAAAATTAAGATAAATGGAGAAAATTTGTTTAAAACATATCGGACATTATGGAAAATTTTAGTTAAAATGGCGACAAATACAACATGAAATGTATGAAAAAGTTGAAATTCATAAAAAGTTCTTAAAAAAATTGAAAATTGACAAGGAAAAATTTCTTAGGAAATTGAAAGTTATTAAAGGAAGACTGCTGATAAAATTGAATATTTAGATGGAAAGTATTTTTGATAAATTTGAGACATTGTTGAAAAACTACTGATGAAAATTAAGATAAAGAGTGACATTTTGATGAAAAAACAGGAAATGTGTTGAAAAAGTTTGATTAAAATGATGAGAAATACAAAAAAATATGAAATTTTCTAATAGTTTTAAAAATAATCTTCTAAAAATATTGAACTTTAACTAGGAAAAATTCCATTATTAAATAAAAATGTGATTTAAGGAAAAATTCTGATAAAATTGAATATTTGCACAGACATGTTTTGATAAAATTGAAGACAATGTTGAAAAAACTAGTGATGAAAACATAACTATTAAAACTTTGATGAAAAAATATGAAACACATGTGGAAAAGGTGTGATTAAAATAATGACAAATACAAAAATAATTATGAAACTGTTGAATCTTTTTTAAAAAATTCCTGAAAATATTTAATTTTGAAAAGAAAAATTCTTATGTAATTTAATGTGATTAAAAAAATAAATATATGCATAAAAATATTTGCATGAAATCAAAGACATTTTTGAAAAAACTAGTGATGAAACTTGAGATAAATAGTGAATATTTGATTAATAAATAGGAAACACACTTGGAAAAGTGTGATTAAAATAATGACAAAAAATGTATGAAAGGTTGGATCTCTAAAAGTTTCCTAAAAATCTTCATAGTTCACAAGGAAAAATTTCTTCTGAAACTGAATGTGATTAAAGAAAAAATTCTAATAAATTTGAGTATTTTCATGGATAATATGTTTGATAAAATTGAAGACATTGTGGTTAAAACTGCTGATTCAAATCAAGATACATAGTAAATCTTTGATGAAAAAAAATAAGAGACACACATAGAAAACATTTGATCAAATAATGATAAATATAACCATGTATCAAAAAGTTGAGTTTTTCAAAAAATTAATGACAATCGTTTTTTGTGTTGAAACTGAATGTGATTAAAGGAAAATTTCTGATAAGCTAGAAGATTTGCATGAAAAAAACAATTGATAAAATTGAAGACATTGTTGAAAAAAACTAGTGATGAAAATTGAGATAAATAGTAAAACTTTCATGAAAAAATAAGGAACACAATGATAAAAGTGGGATTAAATTCAGGACAAATACAAATAATATAAAAGATGTTGAATCTTTTATTAAAAACAATTCCAAAAAAATTGAAATTTGACTAGAAAAAATTTTGATGAAACTGAAAATGACATAAGAAAATTTCTGATGAATTGAATATTTACATGGAAAAACTGTTTAAAAGATTGAAGACATTGTTGAAAAAATCTAGTGATAAATATTAAGATAAATTCTAAAAATTGAAAGAATACAAGACATACAGAAAATTTTAACTGAAATGGTAACAAATACAACAAAGATTTGAAAAAGTAAAAATTTGCAAAAATATTCTTAAGAAAATTGATATTGAAATTCTGATGAAATTGAAGACATTGTGGTAAAACTTAATGATTCAAATCAAGATAGTGAAAATTGAAGAATATATATCAAAAACACATGGGAAATTGATTATCAAATGGTAAGGAATACAAAAAAATGTTGAAAAAGCTGAATATTTATAATAGGTATTACTAAAAAATTGAAAATTGACAAGGAAAAATTTCATATTATATTGAATATGATTTAAGTAAAATTTCTGATAAAAATTAATATTACACCAAAAACAGTTTGATAAAATTGAATATATGGTTGAAAATACTGATGATAAAAATTAAGATATACTTCTTGAAAATATACAAAACTGATTGAAAATTTTAATTAAAATGATAAAAAATACAACATAAAATATATGAAAAACTTGAAATTCATAAAAAAATTTCTTAAAGATTTGAAAATTGACAAGAAAAAATTTCTTATGAAATTGAATGTGAAATAAGGGAATTTTCTGATAAAATTGAATATTTGCATGGATACTATGTTTGAGAAGTTTGTGAAATTACTGAAAACGTATTGAAAATATAGGTAAATAGTGGAAATTTGATAAAAAAAACAGGACACACATGGGAAAAGTTTGAATCAAATGATGACAAATGCAAAAAATTTATGAAATATTCTAATCTTTAAAAGGTCATTTCCTAAATAAATTGAAGATTGACTAGGAAAAAAATTCCTTTTTTAAAAATGTGATTTAAGGAAAACTTCTGCTAACATTGAATATTTGCATGGAAAAAGTGTTTGATAAAATGGAAGACAATGTTGAAGAAACTAGTTGTGTAAGTTAAGATAGTGAGAAATTGATGAAAAAATTGGAAAAAACATAGGAAAAGTCTGAATAAAATGATTGCAAATTTAAAGATGTATGAAACTGTTTAATTTTTTACAAAAATCCTACAAAAATGAAAATTGACAAAGAAAATGTTATGAAATTGAATACGATTTAAGAAAATTTTCTGATATAATTTGATATTTGTATGGAATAATATTTGGTAAAATTGAAGAAAATGTTCAAAAAAAACAGTGATGAAAGTAAAAATAAATATTAAAAATTGTTGATAAAATGTGAAACAAACATGGAAAAAGTTTGATTGAGGTAATGATATCCAAAAAATGTATAAAAATTTGAAACTTTTAAAAACAATTTGTACAAACAAATTGAAAATTGACAAGGAAAAAATTTCTTATGAAATTGAAGGTGATTTAAGTAAAATTTCTGATAAAATTGAATATTTGCATGGAATAAATGTTTGCTCAAACTTAAGAATTCAGATAAGAATTCAGAGAAATATAGAAAAATTTGATAAAAAAATAACATATGTAAGAGTGATTGACTAAAATGAAGGCAAACTGAAAAAAATACAGAACTTATCAAGACTGTATTTTAAATAATTCCTAGAAAAATTGAAGATTGACTTAAATAATATTTCTTACATAACTGAGTGTGATTTTAGAATAATTACTAATAAAGTAGAATATATGCAGAGAATATGCTGTTTGATAATTGTAAAGACATTGTTGAAAAAAACAAGTGATAAAAATTAAGATAAATATAGACAAATTTGATGAAAACTTTAAAACTATAATGCTAATAAAGAATGTTTGATTAAGTTGATGAGAAACTCAAAAAAGAGTAGGAAAAAATTGAAACTGTATTTTTTTTAAATAATTCCTAAATAAATTGATGATTGACATAGAAAATATTTTCTATGAAATTCAATGTGATTTCTGGAAATTTTCTGAAAAACTGAATATGTGCATAGAAAAATGTGTCTAATAATTTCAAAGGCATTGTTGAAAATTAGTGCTAAAAATAAAGATAATTAGAGACAAATTGAGAACTAAACATAATGCATATAAGGAAGTCTTGATTAAAATGATGACAAACAAACAAAAGTTAGGAAAAAATTAAAACTTTTAAAATAATCTTCCTTGAATATTACCAAGGAAGACATTTCTTATGAAACTGAATATTATTTACAGAAAATTTCTGAAAACTTGAATATGTACACGGAAAAAAATTGTTGGATAATTTTGAACCATTGTTGAAAATACTAGCGTTAAAATTTATGATAAATATAGAAAAATTTAATGTTAACCTATAATGCATATAAGGAAAATTTAATTAAAATGATGAACAACAAAAGAAATAAAATAAAAAATTACATTTTTTAAATAACTCATCAAAAATTTGAAGATTGACATGGAAAATATTCTTTATCAAGTTGAATTTGATTTCAGAAAAATTTCTTATAAATTTAAATAGGTGTACTGTAAAGTGTTTGATAATCATAAATGCAGATAAAAAATAATGTTAAAAATTCAGATATCTGTACAAAATTTAGATAAAGCAATTTAACATATAAGAAAAATTTGAATAAAGTGATGACAAACACAGAAAAAAATTAGGAAAATTTAAATTAAAAAAAAATCTTGTGAAAGTGCAGATTTACATGGGAAAAATTGATTATGACATTGAAAGTAATTTAAGGAAAATTTCTGATCAGAATAAGTAGGTACACTGAAAAACGTGTTTGATAATTTTAAATGCATTACTGAAAAATACTAATGCTAAAAGTTCAGATAAATATACAGAAATTAGAGAAAA
>JAJTUV010004404.1:0-20567 GCA_021653895.1 Mastomys natalensis
AAAACTTGTAGTCACATCACAAAACACGGAATCATCCATGATCACACATAGCAAACTCCTGACAGAGGCTATGGCAAAAGGGATGGTCTGACAGGTAGGCTGAAGAACCACAGAATAAAGTGCATAGCCAACCCTACTTAGCCCACACAGATAGACCACCCCATAGACCACCCCTGCAGGTACAAAGGAGTCCACAAAGAGACAGAAGACAGACTTGAAGAAGTGGAGGTGGTGACTCCACAACCCCATCGTGTGTCACAGGATGAAAGAAGAAACATGCTGCTAGGCTTCTGAGAAGCTGTTGGGCCAAGTCTTATATATACAAAACCAAATTCTGGGGGCAGGAAGGACCTTGAAGCAGAGAAGCTGGCTTAGCCAACTGTACTTGTTGGTGCAGCCTCCTGACCAAGGACAACGAGGGCTTGAAGATACACTGTTCCCTCTTGCTAGCTAGCTACTCTCACACATGCTAGTAGTGCACATATAAAACTTTGGCCAAGGTGGTTAGGGAACGACAGGCCTGAAGAGGAGCTGCAAAGTCAGGACAATCTATCTTCTCTGTCCCTGTACCACAGACAGTAGACAGCAGGCTGCTGGGCGTATCTAGGGACAACTCCCATGGCAAAGTGTCAAGAGCCTAGGCAGGTTACCTCTTTCCATGTAGGTTTGCATCAAGGTGAGGGTGAGATATATAGACAGTGAAGAGGTTCCCTCTTCCCCAACATCTCAAACCCAGGTTGAGATTTCCTATGGAGTCTGTTAAAGGAGCCATAATCTGTTTCATTTAGCTTCCTTATATATGAGCCAATCTAGGCCCCTGCATGTTCCCTTCACTTCCTCCTTCCTAACACGTCTGTGCGACTCTGGCTTGGCCATGCCAGGCAACATGGTTTTGAAATTCCTCTCTTCCTCTGAGCAACAGAAAATGCCTACCAGAAAATGGTCTGCTGAGCTGGCACAGAGGTAAGCTACTGGAGGCATGCCAATGCAGGGAAACCCAAGATCCCTGACAACCTGGACCATGAAGCCTCAGATGGGAAAGAAGTGTGGCACTCCCACTTCTGTGGCATTCTGGAGTTGGTCCCCTCAGCTGAGGCCCTCCATCACTGCAGGTAGTAGCTCCATGTCGTGGCAACAGCTGTCTCAGGCCTCATGGACTCCCTCCTATGACTTCTCCAGACTCTTATAGAAAGGCCAAGGCTAAGGAGGCTTTTCTGCATTCTATTCATCCACCGACTTCTGTGAGTGGGCAGGGCAAGTCAGTACCTGAAGAGACAGCAAGGGGAGCTTGGCATAGCCCTCACAGATGGCAGAGGGTGAAGATGCCATGGCAGGAGCTCAAAGGCAGCAAGCATAGAGTTCTTCTCTGCATTCAATACCTCAGACTAGATCACCTCATGGCCAGGCGGACCCTCCCAGAGCAGCTTCTCTTAACTTCCATTTGCTCTCCTGCAGTTGCTTCCCCTGCAAGTCCATTGTGTAATGCCATGGCCACCAAGCCACTGAAGTTCAGCTTAGGCCTGAATATCCACAAACTCACATTGAATACTGCATCTGGCACAAGGCAATGGAGTGGTCACAGTACAAACGTTTCTATTCCTAAGCAAATCTCTTCCTACTAGAAGTTGACAAGGAGTCAGCAAATACAGACACTGGTACCCTTTGTGTGGTCCACACATAACCAAGTATCTTTCAACCAAAGATCTTCCCCTTCAGAGTACTTGAACCTCTACCTATGGGGCCCAGAGTTCCTTTTCAACCTACACATGGGTTTTGGACATTGTCAAGCTGCAAAACCAGTGATATCTCCCCACACAGAACACTTCAGCAGAGCCGAGCCACACGAAAGAAATCTAACCCTCATAAAACTGCCTTCAGGAACCACGGAGACATCTTCTAAGGGCCAGGAATGGCTCTAGAGTACCTTCGAGAAATGTGAGGGTTCCCCCATTTCAAACATCCAAACGACAAACAGCCAAACAGCACCGAAGCCCCAACCAACTCCAGCTCGTTCTTCCATGTAGGTGCCTCAGACAGAAAAGCAGACAAACACATACACAGACAATGAGGATGGTTGAAGGGGCAGCTGAGACTAGAACACTGCCTATTATCCATATGATACAGAGTGTGATTCAGATCATGGCTTTCGCAAGTGGCCACTTGACTTAGTTGATTTCTTAATTTCTATGCTTGTTTCGGATGTGGATCTGATCTCAACGTTCATAGGGAAGGTTGGTTTTTTTTTTTTTCCTAGCTGTTCGGGTAGTCTAGCTTGGTACTATGCAAACCTTTACCCTCTTTACTTCAGATTCACTGTGGCAACAGATCTCCAACACCCCTGTACAGAATCTTGTCCTTTGGCTGCACGTTGCTATCACCATCTACCCCAGGCAGCACCCTAGAAGGAGTGGCTGGGTGGCTCCCTGCTTTCAGTCATGGGACACCAGTCACTGGAAGAATCTATTTTGGCTGTGAAGTGGGAAGTCCCTTGGCTCTGGGCTTGCGGCTGGTATAGAAGCAAGGCCTTGGTCCCCTTCTGGTGGGGGATATGCTGGAGATTAAAGGGGATCCCAGCATGAGCCTGGAGGTCCCTGGCAGTGGAGAAATGAACCCAGCACTATTTCATTGCTGGGATGTTGGAAGAATTACTGCTTGTGGTCCCCTCTTTCCTCAACTAGCTGTTGTTAAAAGCACCAACAAGCCATATGAAAGGGGCCTCTGACTACCATTTCCCTGGGTAAGGCCACGCAGTCAAGTGGGCACAGTAGGGACCCAGAACCCAGGGGAGGAAATGAAGTAAGCTCCAGCCCCCAGTACCTTCCCTGGGCACCAAGAGTCATCCAAGGGGAGGAGCTAGGGAGGGAACAGTGGTGGCAGAAAGGGACAGAGAGGAGGGGAAAAGGAAATAAACCAAGCATTCTATTTGCCCTCTCCAGTGATTTCATCAAGAGCTGGGTATTCTCTGAGTCAAGTCAGGATCTGCTTCCTCAGAAAGAAACAAAACAAAACAAAAACAAACAAACAAACAAAAAAAAACCCCAGAACTAAAACAAAACAAAAATCCAAGCACCTTCAGTCTATTTTCTTGGCTGGAAGCCGGAGCAAATCCAGCAGGTATTTACACAAGGGCCCAGCCATGTATGAGAACAGGATGACCAGCTTCCCGTGGGTCATGGTCATGAGAGTCTGGTGTCCCGAGGCCCAGATGCGATACCAGGGGCCGTAGAATGGGTCTGAGATGGCCGGACACAGCATGTTGTTCAAATTCACTTCGGTGACCTGCAGGGACAAGGGAGGTAGAGTGAGCGTTCGCCATCCCGAGGCTTCTTCTGGCTACTGCCAGTTCAGCCATCTTTCCCTAGGGGTGACTAGACAAGGAGGGATTGACCAATCCCCGCCTGTTCATCAAGGGGATGCTTTGCCTTAGGCTTTCTGAATGGGTGATGGGTCACTGTCCTGGATGAAAGCTGTTTAGTTATTATGCTCAGTCTTGCTTTCCAGTTGGGCTCAGGGTCCACTGTCACTCCTAAGTGTTTATCGTGTGTCTAGCTCCTGGAGAGATACTATGGGATTTTGAAAAATCAATTAAGTGTATGGTTTCCTGTCTCCAAGTAGCAAAGGCAATCAGTTGACTGCGTATGACCTCAAACTAGACACTGCCCCCTAAGCTTGACATGCCACGAGGAGGTCTGAGGAGCATACAGAAGATTCTGCAAGGGAAGTGGTACTTGAATGAACTCATGAAAAGATGGACAAGGGTTAATGGGGAGGCGTGGGTGAGTAGAGCTGTCCTGGTGGGCGGTGTAGCAGAACATAGCATGTATGGTGACATGAGCACGCGGACACTCCTGGAATCCAGCATATCAGGGGGAGCAGTGAAGAGGTAAGGAGCGGTGGGTGTGCAGGGCAGAATCATGCTGAGTCTTCCCACAAGCACAGGCAGCATTCACACTACTGGCGAAGAACCCAGGCTACCTCCAGCAAACCAGAGCAAGGAAGAAAAAAAAAAGTGAATGCTTCACCAGAGCCACTGGGGGCATCCAGTTCCACGCCCTTATCATGCAAGGCCACACAAGGCTCCACATGACTAACGCTACATAAATGCCAACCACACCAAACCGAATATGGCATCTCTGCCCCAAGGACAGCCGTAACACATGCCTTCCAGAGCTCTTGAGAGCTTGCTCACATTAAAGACAAGCCTTCACCATCTCTCAAGGAAGCTGGGCTCTTGGATCATGTTACAGTGAAGTGGAAAACTCCCTGCCCCCAACTCAGCAATGAGATTTCCATCCTCACTTAGACACCGATAGACACCCATGCATTATCGACGCTATTGGACTCTGGGTAATTCAACATTTGAGGCCAGCCATTTTCCATATTCCAGGCAGTTCTCATACTACAGAATGCTCTGGGGCTCCCAACACATAACATCCACTGGCCACACAGCTGAATGGTCTCCTCAAAAACCTGGGAGCATACCCAGAGTGGACCCAACACCAGAGGCCATCACAAGGCCCAGGGCAATCAGGTAAGGGTCCTACATGCCCAGGAGGTCCACAGCAAAACACCTGCCAGTTACAGGTCATTGTTTCAGACCCAAGTAGCCATGAGTGCAGGATATCCTTGCCTTCCCAGAAGTGAAGGAATGGTCATTATTGAAGGATTCAGAAAACTCTTTGGAGAGGCCAAGGCTTTGGATCATAAATCAGCATCCCAGACACAACAATCTGATGTCCTGGCCTTTAGCATCGTTTATTTTTCCAAAACAAAATGATACAACGGCACCAACCAGGATTATCAAGATTTATGAAGAACTCCAGACAAAGGGGAGAGGAGGGGATCTCAGCAAACTTACCAGGCCGAGGATCTGCAGGATGCTGAAGTGGTAAAAGAACATGAGGCCAGTCGAGAGAAGAGCCCACTGGAAATTGCTGAGGGGCTCTGGGGTGTAAGCACCTGGAGGAAGAGGGGAGATGGTGAGCAGAGAGGAATAGTGACCCACTTCTCCTCTGCTCACAACGGGTTCAGGTGCTGAGGTCACAGCCACAGCTGCAGCAGGCTTGGTGTCTCTCACTTATCAGTGACAGCATCTCCCAAGGGTCCTGGTGCTTAGCCAGGAACCATGATAGCACCTTTTTAACCCATTTCTGCCAGTTGATGTTGCACCATTAGAGGTGTTTCTGTTTTACTCTAAAAGTAATTCATGATTATTAAAGGTGATTTAGAATTTTTAAAAACTGGAAAGAAGACAGAAGCAAAGGAGGAAACCATCCCTAACACTCAACTACCAGAATAGAATTCTCACTAATTCCTTGCTGCACCTCCTTGGCCATTTTCTCCATGCCCCAGGATTGATTTTTAAAATTAATATTTGAATTAGTACTGTCTATCTGTATCTCCAACTGTCTTTGTGTCTATATTTATTTCCTCGTGATTCTAAATAGTATGACAGGGTAGTTGAGAATGTTTATGTTGAAGTCAGATGAATTTGTGTTCAGATTTTGACTCTACCATTGATTAGCCTTGTTCCCAAGGTGTGGCATAACATGATGGCTCAATGTGCATCAGTGTGCTCTTACTGCCATCCTTAAATCTAGAGCCTTTAACACATGTTTTTATTCACTGCTTGGATCAGTTCTCAACTACTGCATGGCTCCTCCCAAACAAAGCCATGTATTCCAGATGGATTTTAGTCCCTGGGAAGCCATCTCTGTGCTCTGCTCCAGAGCCACAGAAAGCTGCAGGGAGTCTGAGGCATGTGAGTGCTGAAAGGGACAGCAGAGAGAGGAAAGACAGGGGTACTGGGAAGGGGCCTGCTCCAGGAACCTAGAGAACAAGGTGTTTTTGGAGGTCAAAAGCAGCAAGGTAGCAGATGAAGAGAGGAGCGGGGGAGCTGAGGGAGAGGAAGGTCAGTAGCAACTCTCAGAGGTGTACTAATTGCTTGCCCCCCAATGGACTGGTGATGCCTTTATTACTATGCAAAGAAGAGGCAACACTAGAGTGGAGCAAGGGAATGGTGAAGTCCATCATAATGGAAAAGATACCAGCTCATTCACAGTGTTGTTAGTCAGATGCGATAATAAAGTTATAGTCCAGTACCAGGGATTTAAGAGATGCTAGTTATTTTCATGACATGAGCCACAAACTGCATGAAGAGGATGAGTTGAATATACAAGGATGGGTGACATCAGCACACACAAGAAAATGAACTCATGGAAACATATGTGCAGAGTGAGCGAGTAAGACCAAAAGCAAGATATCAAGAAACAAGTGCAAGAAAGGGGAAGAGGAAGAAGGAAATGAGTGACTGAAGTCAGGGGAGATCCTGGAAAGTTCATTCTGGACATGCTCAAGTATCTGTGGTTTGTCATTTTGTGTCAGGATATATTTATAGCTATCTTTGACCCATGGGTTGGACACACCTTTGGGACCCAATGTTCCACAAAGTCAAGAAGCTTCTATGTCTTCTCATAGCCAACACAACACTTGGTTGGTAACAACGCAGTAAGCAGTATACTGGGAGTGTGAGCGCTGGTCTGTCTGATAAGGGGGTGTGACCTGGCCACCATATTGTCACCCCGCTTTCTGAGGACACACAGAGGATGAAGAGACCTGCAAAGCTGACAGGTACCCAGGCTTTCAGACATTCTACTGCAAAGCCTCCATCCATCACTTTCTTTGTTGTCTTTTCATTCACTTTGACTTCTGCCTACCAGCCCTCTCCCCCCACCCCCAACCTCCATCCCAATGCAGCGGAACAGCAGTGGCATGCCTCAGATGCCAAATGACTGTGCAGGGGTGAACTTGGATGTGCATGTGTCCTTGACCAGTAGCCAGGTCAGCAGCCGTAGTCCTTGGGAAGGAGAGGATGAGGATTCAAGCCCAGTTCCTTCCCTGTGCTTCTCCCATGTTGTGGCGGGAAAGGAACATTTCAGATCTTATCAGGGGACACGTTTCTCAGTGTTTTCACTGATCCTTCACAGAGCCCCATGTTTGCCCTATGGCTTCTGTGTATCATGTGTCCCAACCAGACTGACTGTTGCCAGCCAGGAAGCTTTCCATAGAGCTCCTCTTCACCTTAGCCCTGGAAGCACAGTGGACACACAAGCAATGCTCGCTACACAGCAAAGCACAGAGTTACTGAGGAATTATAAAATATAACTTTGGTTCAACGCTAGTAGTACCCTAAAGACTACTTTCGAATACCTATAAAACCCAACCCCCAAACCACCCTTATCTGCACAAAAGATATTGACACTTTTTTTTTCTCTATAATGTTGAGAAACTGGAAACAAACCAACTAGGGAGATAGGTTAAATAAACTACAATACCTCGATGCTGTGTAAATGTCCCCTGCCATTCAAATGGCAATCAGATTGTCCATGAATGAAGAAACTAAACCAGTCCCGGGTGAATAACAACAAATATAAAAGGCAGAACATCAAACAGTACAGACATGAAAGAAAATATAATGTAGTGTCTTAAAAACAAAGGCCTGGGGGGAGACTGGGGTCAGACAGTCTTATGTTCCCCATGGGAATGACCGTGAGCAAATCAGACTTCCTTCAAAGTTGTTTTCCTGTGTAGGAACTAGAGACAAGCATCCTCTTCTCAGGGATGAGACGTGGAACAAGACATTACAGAAAGCAGACCCAGCAGCTAGCCTAGCATGGAGCTGTTGTCATCCCAGGCATCCAAACTCACACGGACAGGAAGACGAGGGGCATTCTGGGGAAATGGACACCTCCTCTGTGAAGGGAGACTGCCTGTGGCAAATATGATCCAATATTCCATTTGTTCAAAAAAAAAAAAAAAAAACAGTAAAAAAGTCCTCTATACACCAATAACCCAGCCCACAGGGCTATATGCAAACTGTATGCAAACCCATATAATTCTCTTTGCTAGATACCTGGATGTGACTCTTGGGATAATCCTAGTGAAAAACCAGTTTTCATCAAAAGGAAAGCAGAAACCAAATCGCTTTCGGGAAAATTCAACACATCATAAACCTCTTTTTTTTCCCCTACTTTAAGAAAGTATGTGACATTTTTCTGCTAGCATCTTCTATCCCAGGAGGCTAGAAGCACATCATGAGTAAAGGTAGGGGGAAACCAAAATAAGAGTTTCTGTAAAATTGATTTCTGCCAGAAGGAAGCAGTAGGAGTATCAGGAGACTAGGCAATAGCTCCAGCAGTAGCGAAGACCTCCAGAGGAGCCCCCAAGGATCTTTCTCTTCTCCTACACTCTCACTCACAGAGAATAACACCGAGGACTCAATGCTGGGTAGGGTAGCCTGCTATTATCCCAGCTTGCTGCTTCCTTCAACTCACTGACTTCCTTGTGCTACCCACTCATTCAATATCTATGATGCACATTGGATTCCATGGCAAAAGTGGGGAGACAAGCTTGGCTAGTTCCTGTCCTCGACAATCTGCTGCAGTTGACGAATGGCAATTGAAAAATGGAGGAGCTGACAAGGTGAAGGAAGCATGGTAAGGACTGGGTACCCCAAGGAAGGGAAGAAAACCAGAGAGGGTCATAGTTCAGGAGATTTGAACAACAGGAAGCACCTGGGGTTGGACATGACAGAAGGAACATTCTAGGCCGAAGGCATGGCCTGAGGAAAGGTATACAGACGTCCGTGGCATGCTATCTGTGTGCAATTACGTGCAGTTCCTTGTTACAGGAGAGCAAAAGAATGCAAGAGGTCTCATGTGTCAGGAGGTAGCTGGGGAGACAAGAAAACAAGACCTTATAAAGGAAGAGCCTTGTTATCCAGGCCAGAGAACTTGGCCTTTATCCTCTATACAATGAGAGGCCACTGAAAGATTGTTAAGAGATGAAAAGGTCAGGTCTACATTTCAGCCAGCTGGATGGCTTCGGCAACAGTGGAGACAGTGGACCAGAGGAAAACAGAACTGAAGACAGACTCAGATACTGTCATGGGGGACACAGATGGCTTGGCCCTTGGCCAGACATAAAGGAAGACCATCTACGGGAACTTCCTGGTCTATGACTTCAGGAATTGACAGAAAGAGGTTTAGGGGAGAAAGGAGCTCAGGTTAGGGTACAGTACTGAATGCTGTAAGCTATACCAGCAGTTGCCTACATTGGGTTATGGCTACCCAGGGTCTAGAGCTTAGAAGAGGAAAATGGTTTGAGAACACAGATTGCTGTGTAGCTAAAACTCACAAAGATGAGTCCACAAAACAAGGTTAACATGGGTCTGGAAAACAGCAATATTTAGGTGGCTAGGGGAAAAAAAAGACCCATAAGATGACCTTGATGACCAAACTACAGAAGCAGTCATAGAATTGGAAGAGAGGTGTCCTAGAAGTTGGGAGAACACAGTTAAAGAAGGACCAGCAATGTTAAAAGTGGATGTTAAATGTGCTCTCATTGGTACTGGTCACTAGACACATGTAGCAGCATATAAATGCATTAAACCAAAGATCTGTCTCTTCATTCCTGTAAGCCACATTTCACGAGCTCAGTAGCCACACCTGCCTAGTGACTGCCATATGAGACGGTGCAGACACAAACCATTTTCATAACCACAGACAATTCCAGTGAGGAAGTCCTTCTCCTGGGGGGTGGGGTGGGGCGGGAAAGTCGAGACAAACATTCAATGAAGTTCAGAAAAAGTGTGGGCCACTGGTGATGCTCTTTGTTAGGACAATTTCAGGGAAGGAGCTATGAAGGAGCAAAGTGGCAAAATAGGTTTTCCTGTTAAGCAAAACAAGGAAGTAAATTCTGGGAAAAGGTGTCAGAATATAAAGCGACATAGAAATGATCAACCAAACCCCTTACATTCTCAGTCTTGCCTCTGAATGCCCTGAGCAGCCTTCTGTGCTTTTATGTTTTGTTTTGTTTTTGAGACAGGATCTTGTAGCCAAGGCTGATCTTTCTTGTAAAAATCCCCTGGTCTCAGCCTCCCAAGGGCTGGGATTATAGGCGTGCATCACATCTGACTCAAACTTCTGTTTTTACCCAACAGACCTGTCTCTACAAGTCACCTGCTGCCTCAGCAGCCCTCTTAAAGTCCCCTTTCTCTAACTCCATGGGACCATGCTCGATAGTGCAGTGCTTGTTTGCTTGCTCTTTCCGGACTGCTAAACCCAGACAACTACCAGTGATGCACAAGAGATCTCCCTTCCACTGTCAACTACAGATGATGGACGGTGGTCCCTTTGCTCTGAAAATACTGATACCTGGCTTGGTACCACTCTCTCAACTTTTTGCCTTCCTAATTCTTGCTCATTGCTACATGTCCCTGGAAGAATCTTCCAGGACCCACTCAATTTCATGGTCTTGTCTCCATTACCACACTTCAGCCATTCACGTTCATGGTCAACCCTGAGACCATGTGATTAGGAATGGCTCCATCCTCTCTCTGATCTCAAAGGTGAACATTCCTCCTTCAGCCATCACTATTTCCTTTCCTGATCACTTCTTTGAACCATGACTCCACCTGGTCTTTGACACCAAAAGCATCTGCAATCCAATCTCTTTTATTTAAGAGGTTCTCTGTATAACAACCCGGGCTGTCCAGGAACTTGCTCTGTAGACCAGGTTGGCCTCGAACTTATAGAGATCTGCCTGCCTTTGCCTCCGAAAGTGCTAGAATTCTAGCTCTTCCTTCCTTTCTTAAATCCCATGGCCTGTTACTCTGATGATCCTTTAGTGACACCCTTGTCTCCTCTCACTATGGCTAGAAAAAAAAACAAATCCTCTGTCCTGGTTAAATGTCATCCCTTTCTTCCCTTGACTGTCCCTACATAGCTTAGCATGGCTGGAGAAAAGCAGCCACACAGACATCCTCATGTCCAATCTGTCATCACAGACCTGAAGTGCATCTTTCAGGTTGCCAGGCAATCACACTCTATTCCCCTGCCCATTCACTCTCTCGCTTTCTGAGGTCACGATTTAATATCCTCTCCTCTCTTCTCGAACCTTTAATACTTTCCTCCTGGCTTCCCTGTCAAACGATGACCTGGGCACTTCCTGTTTCGCCTAGACAAAGAGAATTATAGAAAACATCCTGAGCCCTCACAAGCACATTTAAACACCCACGCATTAACACTTGCTGGGTTTGCTCTGCCTTTATCTCTGCAACCCAGAAGAACCATGGAGAGGGTCTCAGTCAAGGGCAGACTTTCCTTTTGGGACCCTGATACTACTCCCTAGTCTTCCTACCACTCCACAATTCTTTTTCTTTCACTTACACCACTTATTTCCTCTTTCCTACTGGATTAGTCTGGTAACCATGAAAACAAACTAAATGGACAGAGATTGCTCTCATTTGGAAAAAAAAAAAAAAAAAAAAAAGCACTTGGCAGCTCCCGCGAGCTCCCAGTAACTGCTTGTCTCTCTGTAGAAACAAAGATAGAACACCTTTACAACAAATACAGCATTGGCTCTATCTGGACTGACCAAAGCGGTAGCTCTGTTACCCAGAGCTTTGAATGTAGCTAGTTTGAATTGAGCTGTGCTCTTGTACATGTACTAAATTAAATATAATTTTATATTGGTTATATTTGAATGGTGGTTTTTTTTTATCAACTATGTATAATGAAGTATATTTCTAATATTAGTTCCACCTGTTTGTCTTACCTATTTTTAGCGTGAGTATGAACATCTGAAATTATATACTTAACGCACATATTTTTATTAAATATTCTGCTCTATTTTCCTTACCCCAAATTCTTCTCTTTCTGCTCTCTCTTAAATTGACTTATATGAGGTTCCTCATCCTCCATTATAATTGTTCCCATCAAAGCCACAAGTGACCTTTTCATTTCTAGATACAGTGACCAATTTGCAGGCCTCATCCTATGTAGCTGTTCTTGAAACATTGGCCACTTGTTTCTGAGCGACTACTCGCTCTCAGCTGTTTTCCCGCCTCTTTCCCTGCTTCTTAGCCTTCCTTGCCATTTCTTTCCCATAGTGCTGATGTGCAAATGGTAGGTACAGAGGCTCAGGCTGCAGAACTCAGAACTTAAACTTTGCTGCTTACTTTTACTCTTATAGCTGGTACCAGCAAACCTCATGGCTTTAATATGGTTCGCACGCTGATAACTCCAAAATTTACTCTAGAATCAATAGCGAATGGGTATCTCAACCTTAAGCCAAACTTGTGATCTTAGCTTATCACCATAGTAAAGGCTGAAATCTCATTACACTTTCTCAGAATCCAAACCTTTCCACAACAACTTATCTTTGTGTCCAACAGGGCCCCATCACATGGCTTGCTTTAGCCAATGGGACCTGATCAAAGAAAATTCAAAAAGAGGTTCGATGTGCACTTGGGCACCGGGGAGTGCCCTCTTTGAACTACTACTCAGAGATCCACATGCCATGAACAACTGTGTGACTAGAGAGGCCCAACAATTTCAGGGTCCCAGCTGGGTCCAGGGAAGACCAGAAGAATGTCATAGTCATTTCAAGCTGTTTTAACAAACACCATAGACCAGACATCTTGAACAACAGAAATTATTTTTCCATTTCTGAAGGCCTAGAAGTCCACAAAGTATCAAGTGGCTGGTTTCTGCCAAGGAGCTCTCTTCCTGGCTTATAGATACCACCTTCTTGCTATGTCTTCCTCACATGACAGAAAAGAGGGCAGGGGTGCCAGTTCAAGGTCTGCTCTCTAACAGGGGCCTAGATTCCATCATGAAAGAATATCTTATTACTTCATCTAATCCTAACTATATCCCAAAGACCCAAATGTGAAATAACATCACATTGCGGGGCATAGCTTCAATAGATGAATGATCTTAGACGAACTCCATCAGTCCATGAGGAATGGGCCAATGGGACCCCCACAACTGCAAGAACTAATTCTAAGTCACTAAGTTTTAGGAATGGTTATTACCTAACATTACTTAACTGAAACAATATGGCACACAGACAAAGCAAAAGCAATACACCATCCCAAAAGCCTTTCTTCTTAGTTCAGTAAATGGCCATTCATTCCATTTGACAGGGTCAAAAACCTTAAACTCACTCTTGACCCTTTCGTATTTTTCTTTCTCATCCTATATTTGATTTCATCCACAAACTGTTGGCTGTCCCTTGAACATGTACTCAAAACCCAACACCTTTTCCCTATCTGTACTGCATCCCAGTTTGAGCCACCAGCATCCACTCCCTAATTTATTACAGAAAGCACTGACATTTTCCCCTGTGTCTTCCATTGTATCCTTGCACACTTGTATTCTAAGTCAGCATAGCAACCAAGCAACCCTTTAAAAATGTAAATTAAACTCACAGGTCCTCCCCTCCTCCAGTGACCTCTCACACACCTATCTTAGCTAGTTTTTAGTGTGGTTATCATCTCTACCCTCATGTCCTACTATTTTACCCTCCTTCCTGTGGCACCAGCCATAGTGCTTTATACCTAGTTGCTGGAATAATCTGAAAACATTTCTGTCTCATGGCCATTACACTTGTTATCTCCCCAGCTGGCCATATCGTTCCCATAGAGATCAAAGGGCTTGCTCTTTTGCCAGCTAGCCTTTGCTCAAATGTCACATTGTCAGTGAAACCTTTCCTTTAAATGAGGCCATTGCATTCAAAGGAGCAGCCCTCCATGCCCGTGCAGCAGCATCGAATACTTTTCTCTGTAAGATCGCCTCTTGCATCGCACTTAACATTTAAGTACCCTATGTACTGTTTCTCTATTTCTTTACTGTCTGTCTCCTCCCACGTGGATGTGATGGCCATGAAAGCAAGGATACTTACAGGGTTTGCTCTTTGTGTTTCAGTCTCAGTAGCTACTACACTGCCAGACCCCAAGTAGGGATTCCAAAAATATTTGTTGAAAGAATGGCATGCACAGGCCAGTGTGCTGAACTGAAGTACTTCATATAGTCTACATCTTCCTTAGACTTAATGGGATGGAGGCAGAGTAAGGGGTGGAGGCCAGTTCAAGAATATAGCATATTACTTTACATATCTGGGGCAACACGAACCATATTGGGACTGAGTTAAAATAGAGGTTGTGATTCAGGTGGTCTGGGCAGAGTCGATCAGAGCCTCTGCATCTCTAACCAGCTCCCTCTGACTTCTGAGGCACAGAGTACCCTTTGACCAGTAAGGACTAGAGTTCTGTAAACTGAAGAGAGATCATGGAGGAAGCTACAAGAGATGGAGAGCAGGGCTGATCTAATCTCAACTCAGAAAGTCTAGTACGGATGGATCAGAAAGGATCAGGAGGTGAAACTGGCAGGTTTTGATCACTGGCTAAATGGACGATGGGGCTGTGAAGAGTTAAGAGCTTCTGATTAACTTTAGATCTCTAGCCTGGCTAATAAGCTAATTAGCCAATAGAATTGGAAACTTTGAAAAGGGTGAAGGTTTGAACATAAGAAAGACAATGATGGGCTGGAGAGATGGCTCAGTGGTTAAGAGCACTGACTGCTCTTCCGGACGTCAAATCCCAGCAACCATGTGATGGCTCACAACCATCCGTAAGGAGATCTGATGCCCTCATATGATCGAGCAGGGCCTGAAGTGAGCAGGGAGCGGAGGCCTGGAGCAAGTGGGGAAGAGGGAAAAAATAAATAGAATGACAAGTTTAGCTTCTGACAATGAGGCCATCTTATCTTCAATGTCCTACGAATGAGACAGCTCTATTCCTGTTTTTCATAAGCCTTCCACATATTTTGCATACAGGGTGCTCCCTGAAAAGGTGTGGGTAGATCCAGTGTTATGATTCGATCCTGATGCTGTTAACCTAAATGTATGAGTTAATCCATTGACAGATTCATGATCTAATGGACTCACTGCAGGGGAGTGGCTCCGCATAGGTTTGGTCTTGGAAGAATCTATCTTTTTTTTTGGCCCTTTTCTTTGTCTCTCTGCTTCCCGCCATCACAAGATGAGAATTTCTGCCCCACTGTGTATGCTCCCTCTGCTGTGATACTCTGCTTTATCACAGGCAGCTCAATAAACAGCAGAGCAATTGACAATGGACCAAAATGTCAAAACACTTAAGTCAAATTCCATCTTCCCACTTCTGAAGCTATTTCTTCCTCTGGTATTTGTCATGTGACAACAACAACAACAAAATAAAATAGAGCAAAACAAACAAACAAACAAACAAACAAACAAACAAATAGACAAAGGGAAAACTGGTCTAATGCAGTTTTAACTGCCCAAAAGCTATTTTCGTGTAGAACAACCTCAAGATGACTCTGGATAGCTGATTCAATCTTCTTAGCCACCGAATGCAGGTCCCTTTCACCAAGTCCTCTAGTGGCTCAAATGAGCCCTATACCTATAAATAATATGACTCATTACAAAGGTGGAGGAGAGTTGTACCCTGGGCTATACAATGGAGATGAATATAGTCAACACTTACCCCAACAGGCCCACCCCACAGGGGCTAAGCTGTGCCCTCGCCGTGTGCCACTGTGCCTGTGACTCTGGCATCTTTAAAGCCCATCTTCATCTGAGTGTCACAGGCAGCACTTAGGAGAGAGTTCTGGGCAGGTACAGAATCCAGTGGGTGGACCTGACCTATCAAGAAGTTCTAGGCTCTGAAGAATGAGCTCTCAACTTCTACTCTTTCCAAGTTGAAGGTCAAAACCTCTCAAAGCCTGAGGGAGCCTTTAACAGGAAACTTATGGACCATATGCCCCCACCACGGAGACACTGAACCGAAGCGCTATTTAAACATAACACACCACTATATGGCCCTGTTAAGCGCTGAGTACAAACTGTGTCCCTGGTGAGCTGTGATCAAGGGGAAGACAACTCCTGGATCTTTTGGGTCAATGAGGCTTAACATTCATCCTGTATCAGCCATTCTGAGGGCGGAGACTCAATCTTCCATGGCACAGGACTCCTTGGATGGCTGATTAAAACAGTTTTCTGGAAGCCAGCCTACAGTTTTGGATTCAGTAGGTTGGAGGAGTGGCCTCCAACCTGGAATCAGAGAACCTGCACTGTTACCAGGTCCCCTGGTTCAGGTGATGCTGCTGAGGTCCGCACTACACTGTCCAGAGGAAGTTGTACAGGCAGGTTCTTAGGACCTGTTTCCTGGGACTCAAATCATAGAGGTAGGGGTGAAACCCACAACCCAACTTAAGTAACAAGCACCTTAGGGTGATATAAAACTTGGGGTTTATGACAGCACAGGAGGTCCACTGGAGCCTGAAGATATACTAGGGAAAGTCACCAGTAAACAAACAACTAATTTAGGCAGGTGGGAACCTGCAAGGTGAGAAAATTAAGACAGAAAACCCTTGACTTAAGCTTTTGTTTCCACAAAACCCCAGTGACATCCTCCTTAGCAGAGAAACTTCAATGGCCTTCAGAGATTCTCCTACCTGCCCTATTGGGTAAGGCTCAGCCCTTGGCCACAGTTTACATTCCTCCTCTCAGCTCTCCGCACCACTCCAAATTCACCCCCAACTGAGGAGCCTTTGGACATTCTGTGTGTTTTCTAAGCCTTTCCTCTGGCCTTGTCCAACCAGAAAAAGAGAGTCAAAAAGCCTAAGTGATAAGAACTTTCCCAGAACCTTAACCTCTGCCAGCCAGGATGGTTGCAATAGGCTCACCTGGGCAGAGAAGCAGGCGACCCAACCTGGACCCTGAGGTCAATTACCTTTGGGTCAATGTTGAAGCAATCAGTGTTGAGGCAGACAAAGGGCTTTGGTTCTACTGGGTCCGGGAACCCAGCTAGCAGGCCTGTGCCTCAATTCTCATGTTGCTGACAAAGCTGAAAGCCAACTGGGAAAGTAGCTTTCCCAGATCACAGGAAACCAGGGTTCTTAAACCCCAGTCTCCTGAAATGTACCCAAGGGCTGCTGAATTGTTAACACCTGAAAACAATCACTTCTTCACTGGAAAGACCCTGTTTGCCAATTCTGGAGCTAGCTCGCCCCCTAGTGTACACAAGAGGGATTTCCTGCAGCCTAGAGACGAGGCAAAGAGAAAACAGCAAACGGGGATATTTAGAAAAGACGCCTTTTGAAAAACATAAAGAGCGAAGAATTAGGAAATGTATCAAAGTTAAAAGAAATTATCAAAACATCGCCATTGTTTTGTAACCCAGCTATGTTTCTTTATAAATGCATGCTGTAAGATTTATCAGCAAATCTGATGAATTACCCTAATTTCAAAACCCTGAGGAGCGCTGGCAGTATATGGAGGGGTCTGCAGCTATTGTGATGCAACAGGAAGCGGACTGTGTTGACCAGTGACAACCAAGTCACAGACCAGACACCTAGCACTTTGCAGAGGAAATAGGGTCCCTGTGCTACTAAATGCTCACACTGCTTTCAAGATCCCACTCTTGCAGGTCGCAGGTCACCAGTGGTTTCCTCCTGGTCACTATGAATTTGACCCTCGACTGGCAGCCCTCTTTTTCACATAGCCCTCTTTCCTAACAGCATTCAGGGGGACTTCAACATCTGAGTGTGGGTGGGTGCCTCTTCCACTGCCCTCACTTTGTGGCATCTTGACCCTCCGCAGGTCTGCTGGACCTTGTTACTCCCAGACTACCATCTGTCATCACCCTTATGGACTCCACCTCTGAGAGGACAATCTGACCACAACTTCCGAAGAGTTCATCTACCAATCCCCTTGCTGCCCTCAATACACACAAAGACACAAACACACACAGACACACACACACATTACCTACTTGTTCCTCTGCTCTCTCTTAGCCTCCCTTCTATTCAGCCCAGCTTGGACCCTTTTGACCTTAACCTCTGGCACCAGCCCTTAAATTTGATCTAGTGCGCAGAGGGAACTTTTCATCCCTCTCCTCACAGTAGATAGTTCCCAAGGCATCCCATGCTAAAGGCGGGAGCTGAAAAAAACTGGATACTCAACTTTATCAGGTTAGCAGGCAGAGTCTTTGTACACTGGCAAGCAGAAGCCATCCCTGTCACAGTGATCAACTAGCCCACCACTGCCTATGCAACAGGCCCTATTGAAAACACTTTTTTACACATAGGATGCCATGTAACGTTCATTACGACTCTGTAACGGAGAACCACTAATTCTTGTTTTGCAAAGAAACTTGGCTGGTCCACAGCTGCCATGGAATAGATACAGAACTTGAAAACAGGTAATCTACACAGTGCACAGCAGGCGTTTCTATCATGTCCATGTCAGTATAGCCAGTCTCTGGACAGACAGACCTGTATAGCTTCTCTCTACTCTACTCCTCAGCACCTTTGACAGGATGGGGAGTAAGACAGGATCTGCTTTAGCTAGAACCACCTTCCATTCTCTGACTGTTCTTCCAGGGGACCTAAGTTTCCAGTACCCAACTACCTGTAATTCCAGTTGCAGAGGACCCAATACCCTCTTCTGGACTCCATAGGCACTTGGCACGCATGTGATCCATAGACATACGGGCAGGCAAAACACCCATGGACACAAAAATAAAAGTATATTATGTATACAAAATAATTAAAATTAAAATAAGGTTAAAAAGAGTTCTATGAGATAGCTCAGTTGGTATGATGACTGACTTAAGAACCTGTATGTAAAAAAGCAGGTGTTTACTGTTCTGCCGAGATTCCTAGGGACATTCTGCTATACTCAGAGGTCAGTGCTTTGCTCAGCCATCATCAGCAAAGTCTCCGCCTGGAGCAGATGGAAATAAATACAGTAATTTTACAGCTGGACAATGTGCAAAGAATGAGAGACCTTAGAACACTCAGTCCTAAATGAGATGTTTCCATCAAATCCCTCCTCTCCTTAAGTGGCTCAGGGAACCCTATGGAAAAGGGATCCTTTTTCAAACACAGAGTGGATGGCACCTAAGGAAGAACACTAGAGCTTGACCTCTGGCCTACACACACATCCACTGTCTATATGCTCACATACACTCACTCACTCATGTACACATGAACATAGACACAACACAATTCTATGACCAGTGCTCAAAAACCAAGACTCCTCTTCCATTTCCTCACCACCTAGTCCTCTTGTCATTGTCATTTCCAATGCACCATCTCAGCAAGTGTCGTAATTCACCAACTCCTGCTTCTCTTTAATACAGTCAAAGCTCTGTCTCACCACTGTCCTTGTCGTGGGATTTGAACTGAGCCAGTCCTGGGGAGAGGAGACAACGGGAGGAAGGGAGGAAGGAAAAGGAGAGCAGAGGAGAAGAAATGGAAGTGCTGAGAAGGGAAACTTCCTCCACTGGTTCTTCTGATACCCACGGACCCTCACCCCGCATTCTTCACGTCCCATCTTCTGCAGAGACCTGATCTTGCCGCACAACTCAGCTCGAATAGGTTAGAAGGAAGCACTCAAGCTCAACCATGTCCTTTCTGCTACAGATTGAATATGCTACAGATTGAATAAGTATCCCCTAAATTCATGTTGGATCCTCTCTGCCAATGTGATGATAAGGGCGGAGCATTACTTATCAATGGGATCAGCACCCTTATAAAAGGGTCAAAAAGGACCTGTTCATCTGTGGCTCAGGTGAGGATGTGGGGGATGTAGACAGATGTGGTACCCATGAAGAAAGGGCCCTCACCAGATTGCTAATACCTGGATCTTGGGCTTCCCTGCCTCCAGAATGGTACTTTTGTTACTGTACTCAGAAAATAAGTCACTTCCTAAAATATGCGCCTACTATCTGTGCTTTCTCTGTTACTGGTCCTGTCACCACGCCCAAATCCTAGAAGACTTGTGGACTTCACTTTCATCCTCGCTCGCACGCATTTCAAGTATAAAAAAAATATTAACTTAATCATGTTTATTATTATTTAGTGATTTAAAATATCCAAACTTGTCCTAGCTCCTGAGATTAAAAATGTGTGACTGCTGCCACTGGTGGGGAAACACAAATAGACATTCCCTCGCTGGGGCAATGGCTACTGTCAATGCAAATACTAAAAGTGCAAGGAAAAGGGCACTTAAAAGGAAGTGTGTCTTTCCAGTTGCCTCAGGGAAGAGACATTTTTGGAACAAAAGGGCAGCACCCTTAAGCTACATTATAAAGGGGGGCCTGGAGTCCATGAGGGGGGGATGGTGTGGTGTGTGTGTACCAGGAAGGTAGGGGGTGGGTGGTTGAAGAATAGCAGATTGGTTGTTTCCAAAAGACTAAGTAATGGGTCAGAGTCCGAGTGATGGGAAACCAGATCAAGCTATGCAAGGTCAGACTGTAAGTGATCTTTCATATCAGGCGAAGGAATGGGCATGACCAGAATCCTAAGTGAGAGTTTACACACAGTAGACAAAATCTGACCAGAGCTGCTTTTTCTGATGATATGGATGACAGGCATGACAACAGAAGGGTAAAGGGGGAGGGCCGGGATGCAAGTGAAAAAGTAACCACCATCTTAGCGGATGAGAACTCCACTAGGCTGGAGGATGGAGGTGAGGAGGAAGGGCCAGAAGGAGCTGGCACTATAGAGGAGTTTAAAGTCAGAACATTCTGAACTGCTCCGTGGGAAAGGCAATGGAGGGGAACTGAACTGGAGGGCAATGGAGGACAAGGAAGAGAACACGTTAGGAGAAGGGTTCTAAAATACAGAATTTGATGCTAGCAATATTCTTTGAAGTGCTCCCAGACTGCACTGCCTGTG
>JAJTUV010004405.1:0-21038 GCA_021653895.1 Mastomys natalensis
TGCCTCAGCTTTTCAAGAAGCTAGGACTTCAGGCAAGCCTGGCCGTTCATTTTAAATAAGAAAGCGAGGCCTAAGGAGCCCAGCTATGTTGTTGTGATTGGTAATGCATTTGTATACTTTCTCTGTGTACTTTCTTTGCCATAGTTAACTTCTGAAGTGCTTCAGACAATGAGAACATGTCGAAGAGCATGGACAAGTGTCCCTGGAGCTTGCTTTAGACTGAGGAAGGAGAAGGTGACATGTTGGTTTGGGAATTGGGACAGGAAGTCGTCAAGGTTGCTCAGAGGGGGCTGCTAAGGCCCAGCATTGGTGTCAGTTTGTGAAGATCATCAGAACCATTCTGAAAGGGCAAGGGGACACCGCTTCATGTTGAGAACTGTGGGTTTTAGAGGCAAGAAGTGGATGGTGGTGTCTCAGGAATCAAGAGGAGACCCTGAGTGAAAGATGAGGTTGGGTCCAAAGAAGCTTTGAATTTTGTTTTTTCTCTACTCACTAAGAATGGGAAATGGCTTTCCAATAGGGCCAGAGCTGAAGTTGTGAAATTGACCACACTTTTTATTTTCTTTAAAGCTCTTGAATGTCTGCTGGAGCATTATGTTTTTTCTATATAAGCCCATGTCATCTTATCATTTTTAGTAAAGACTGCTACACATATGAAGACCTTTGTGCATATTTCTTTGTAGAGGAACAACAGAATTCCGCACTTGTTAATAGATCACAGACCCAGCAGCTGGCATGTCCTGGAGCAGGTACACAAAGGAACAAGTGCACACCAGGGAGGCACACACTGCGCAGGTGCACATGAGTAAGGCTCACCGAACCATGGGAACAGCAATTTGGGCCACCCTAGATGTCCTCTGCTAACACGTGACAGTGCTACTGACTAAGGGTACAGGATATGACCAACATTCCTCAAACACTACAGTGTGCCTGTCAGTTAAAGCCACCACTGGAAAGCCCTCGGAGGCAAACAAAGTCCCAGCCAGCATCACTGTGTTATCCAAGAACAAGTGCATTAGAAACTACCCAGACTCTGCAAATCTTTGGTCATGTGTTCATTGACCCTCCAGCAGGAGGCTCCTTGTTCAGATTCTGAGTGCTCTGCTTTTAGAAGCAGAGCCCTGCTTACCTAATGGAAGAAATGGACTCAGAAATCATTGTATTTGAAGAGGGGTCTGAGGAAAGGGTAATGGGTTCAGGAGGTCTACAGGCTGAGTGTGAACCCTTACTTAGCATCTCAGGAGCTCAATTTAGCACTTGGCACAGGAGTAAAATGGCTTCCTGCTCAGCAAGCTGCCCAGGACCAGCTTATGAACAAACGTCACTACAGCATGATGTTAAGCTCTGTGTCACTCCAGTAGGTCACAGCCAGCAGCTACACTCCCTGGACACCAGGACACTCTGTCTGCTGTCTGCTTCATTCCATCCTTGCAGGGGCACTTCCTCCATGAGAAAGCAGTAGTGCCTGAGGCTGGCAGACACATAAATAGGAGGAGTTGGATGACATTAAAGAGTGTGTACTTCTTTAAGTCCTGTGCCCAATATGGGGCTCCAGCTCTTCATGCCAAGGATCAAGAAATCCAATTTCTAGACAATTATTACCAGTAGTCTCCTCTCTACAAATACTTTATTTTTGATAATTTTATACATGTATATATCTTGATCATAGCCACCCCAATTCTGCCCAGTACTTCCCTCTCATCTTCATAGCTTTAGTCTGTTTCTTTTGGCTTCCAGAAGTCCCAATGCATCATACTGAAGAGTCAGGAACACTCGCTCATTCCACAACACACTGGGCACCTTACTCAGAGCAACCGCTCTGCTGGGCTATGCTGAACTACTGTGGGGTTCAGAGAGGCCTGATGCAGAAGCCCCACCTGCACCTGCTGCAGTCTCTCCCTTTGCTCCTGGTCCTGAGCAGGGATGCGGGAGGCCGTGCCTGGATGACTGGGCCTGCCCTTCGTGGACACCTTCCTTCCTAGGCAAGACTCAGGAGACACAGCAGATTCTTTATTTGGTTGGGAGTTGAGGACATTACTGAGAGGAGAGTTGGGGCTGAGAAGAGACGCTGTGGTCAGCCCTGTGCTGAGACGTGGTGCGTTTAGGGAAGGAAGAGGAGGAGAAGCAGAAGTGTGATTTGCTCTCAGAGGTAAAGGGAAGGTTTTAAGGTCAGGGGAGGTCAGCTGCTGCTCTTCACAGGGAGATGAGATGAGGATGGAGAAGTGACCACTTAAGTTAGAGTCGCCTGTCTCCTTTTAAAATAATAGTTCTGGACCCCTCTGTTGTGATAGACGCATGGTTACTCAGAATAAAACCACATTTCCCAGCGTCCACTGCAGTCCAACGTGGTTGTGTGGCCAGTAGAGGTAAGCAGAAGATTTCCAGAGTGACCTAAAAGGGAGAGGCACACTTCATTCTGTAATTGTAGGGAGTATCATGTAATGGCTGATGTAGTGTAACTATGTGGAGTGTAGCCTCATTGGACTCTGAGATGACCTTAGACTGGCAACTACTCAGGACATAGCAGAAAGACCATAGTGTTACACGGCTCAAATGGATTTCATGTAAAATACATTTTTTTTCATGTTTAAGTCATTTCATTGTGGAATGACACAATTAAGAGTCAAACTTAATTCTAATCCATAACAGTATTTGATCTGGTAACAAATTGGAGGCCACACAGTTAAGGCGAAAGGAGATGATACTGATGATGATGAGATGATGGAAGACTACTACTACTAGTGATGATACCCTCCTACACCTTTTGAGACAAAGCTTGCCATCCAGTCTCATTCCCTCAAACCATACCTTGCTTCTCTTTGGTGTTGTATTCACAGGGCCAGAAAACAGGACATACCTGGAATACACACTGCAGGCCTTCTGCCACTCTTGGTGCCTCAGCCAGCTCTCATGAAAGCAGGTGAAATTCTGCACTAAAACCATCTGGTCCTGGCCTTTTTTTAGTGGGGGGACTTTTAATGACTGCTTCTATTTCTGTAGGTGTTATGGGACTGTTTAGATGGTTTATCTCTCCTGTTTTAACTTTGGTACCTGATATCTGTCTAGAAAATTGTCCATTTCATCCAGATTTTCCAGTTTTGTTAGGAATAGGCTTTTCTAGTAGGATCTGATGATTTTTTGAATTTCTCCAGTTTCTGTTGTTATTTCTCACTTTTAGTTCTAATTTTCCTAATTTAGATACTGTCTCTGTGCCCTCTGGTTAGTCTAGCTAAGGGTTTATCTAGCTTATTGATTTTCTCAAAGAACCAGCTCCTGGTTTTGTTGATACTTTGTGTAGTTCTTTTTGTTTCTACTTGGTTGATTTCAGCCCTGACTTTGATTATTTCCTGCCGTCTACTCCTCTTGAGTGTATTTGCTTCTTTTTGTTCTAGAGCTTTCAGGTTGCTGTCAGGTTGCTAGTGTATGCTCTCTCCCGTTTCTTTTTGTAGACACTTAGAGCTATGAGTTTTCCCCTTAGCACTGCTTTCATTCAGTCCCATAAGTTTTGGTATGAGAGCCTTCATTTTCACTCACCAAAGGTAGACACTGATGTGGATGTCAGGAAGTGCATGCTGTGTCCTTAGAGGTCTGCCAGTCTGACATATACAGAGGTGGATGCTCACAGCTAACTATTGAACTGTTCATGGGGTTCCCAATGCAGGAGTGAGAGACAGTAGACTGCAGGAGCTGAAAGAGTTTGTGGCCCCATGGGGAGAGCAACAATACCAACCAACCAGAGCTCCCAGGGTCTATACCACCAGCCTGGGAGCACATAGGGAGGGACCCATGGCTCCAGCTCTATATATAGGGGAGGATGGCCTTGTTGGGCATAGGTGGGAGAGGAAGTCCTTGGTCTAGTGAAGGCTGGATGCCCAAGTATGGGGGAATTTGTGGGTGGGGAGGTGGGAGTGAGCAGGTGTGTAGGGGCACATTCCAATGGAGGCAGGAGGAGGGGGGATGGGATAGGGGATTCCTGGGTGGGAGGGAAATGGGGAAAGAAGATCACATCTGTAATGTAAATAAAATATCCAATTTTAAAAAGAAAAATAAATAAAATTTAAAACAAACAAACAAAATATGAATTGTTGAAAAAAAAAAAGAAAGAAAGAAAGCAGGTGGGCTGATCGTGGGTGGTCGGGCTTTGCCTGAAGCTGGGTGAGAGACTGGAAAGCCCAGAAAGGATACAATGGAGAGTCATTCAGCTGTGGAGAACTTGCCTAGCATATGTGTCTCTGGCTTGCATCCAGGAAAACAAAACATAATTAAAGCAAAATGAAGAAAGTGGGTTTTTTTTCTGTACAACAATCACCTTGTGGGTAAAGAAATTCCAATGTTGTAAGGATGGTATGGTGGCCTGGAGGCAGCGCAGCTATCAGAGAAGGCAATAGCAGATACCAGCTCCATGGGAAAGAAATGTGTTTATCAGTTGGCAGGCTCGGGAGCCCATTCTAGAAGGAAGCAGGAGGCCTCAGATGATTAGCTAGACTCTGCTGAGTGTCCTGCTAACTTTTATGTATTTATTTATTTATTTTTTCAGGCCAAGCTGGGAGTTGACTTTGCCACAACACTTTCATTTTGCTTTTTCCCTTTAATTACATTGTTTTGAGACAGGATTTCACATAGCTCCAGTTGGCTTCGAACTCACAATTTAGCTGAGGATGACCTTTAATCCCTTTCAAAGATTAGGATTATAAATATGTGTCACCACCCTTGCCTTCAGTGAGGATTTAGCTACTTCTTTCCTGTCTTGCTTGAAATCCAGCTCTGAGTCCTGCCAGCAACACTGGGGCAGTAAAAGCTCTCTCTATGATGACAGTGCACAAAGACCCAGTCCTGGGTTCAGGCTGCTTACCCAGGTTCTCACTCCCCTTGCAGATGGCCATATGCTTCTACCTCTGTGTTCTGTTTTCCCAGGTTCTGCTCTGGGGATCAAGAGCCCAAGAAATCCCATTCTGTCCAGCCCCCATGGACCCTGTAAGCTCAACTAGCCCACCCCAGCTTGACTCTGGAGGCACATTAAAGCCAGCCTCAAATGCCTGCTCAAAGGGGGCCTAAGCCCCTCCCAGCTGTGGTCTGCCCACTTGCTCTTTCTCTTCATCTCTCTGGTCTGGGATTCCTAGCTGTGCTCCCTGGCTTTGATATTTGCTTCTGAGTTCTCTGGTCTGACAACTCATCACATTCCCCTGTAGCTTTGGGGAATCTCTGGAATTGTTGGTCAGACCTCTGCTGTGTCGCCTGCTCCGATTTTATGTACCTACTTGGCCTTTATGAGGAAATTCTCTGGTTTGGGCTCTGTCAAATTCAATGGCAAAGCCAGGATTGGAAGTGCCTTGCAGTGGACTGTGGTACCCTAGTTCTGCCCCGGTCCTAGTTGGCCTTTGAAGACACACACACACACACACACCACAAGACACATCCCACAGTCCTCTCTGATTATTCAGGAAGGTTCTACTCTCTTCTAGCTGCTAAGGATCCTGCTGAGAAGAAAACTAAAGTCCCCTGCCCTCAAAGAGTATCTGTGTGGAAGTCACAGAGTCTAGCCTATTAAACTCCACTCGAAATGGTTGCCATCAGAAACCATTCCCTAACTAATTTTGCAGTCTGTTCTCTATTAGAAGACAAGGATCACAATGACAAATGAAGTGAACCAGGAAGCACATCAGTCCTAAGATCTTAGATGAAGGCCCAGCTGTTGTGCCCATGGGCAGTGATGGGATTGAGCTGAGCAATTCTTGGCTTTGTTGCCTGATGAGAAAGAGCCTGCAAGGACCCAGGTAGTCACTGGGGAAGACTGACCACTTCTGGGTGGGGCTTGCACCTTTGTGACCCAGGAACTCTTTGGAGCTATAAGGTTTTGCTGCCCAGTTTTGGGGACTTTACACTGGCAAGTGACTCCTAAACATATTGAAGTATGAGAAGTCACTGGGCTGGTGTTTTTCACCAAGTGCAGAGGGAGCTCCACTCCCAGGATACGATGATAATCTTTGATGATTTCTTCCTGTCAATGGAGCAGGCATTTGGGATGGAATAAAAGAGCCTTCTGTCCCTGGGAAATGTCTGTAGTCAAATAGCATAGTCATTGCTGTGAAATTACTTTTCCCTTTTAGAAAGAAATAGCAGGGCTGGAGAGACGGCTCAGTGGCTAACAGCACTTGCTACCCTTGCAGAGAACCTAGTTCAGTTCCCAGAACCTACTCGGCAACTCAGAGCCACCTGTAACTCCAGTTTTAGGGGATCAAGTCATCTTCTTCTATCCATGGGCATTGCATACATGTGGTGCAGAGGCATGCATGGAGGAATACACATACACACAGAAACACACACACACACACAGAGACAGAGAATCAGAGAGAGACAGAGACAGAGAGAGAGAAAGTAGTAAGAAAATCTTTTAAAAGATAACAATAAAAAAATGAATGTAAGAAAATGAAATTCCAAAGAGTTACTTTGACATATAATCCTTTTTGCTTGTGTTTCTATAGCAGAATCTTGCTGTGTAGCTTAACTGAACTAATTCATGATTAATTCTCATGCCTCAGTCTCCTGTGTGCTAGGCACACAGTACCATGTTTTGCTACACATAATCTTTTATACTATCTGAATTTCAAAAAATAATATCATATGTATGGGTATTCTGTCTTCTTGTATGTCTGTGCACCACACAACATGCATGCAGTGCCCACAAAAGCCAAAAAAGGCATCAAATATCCTGGAATCTGGGTGAGCTGATGTGTGGGTGCTGGGAATCAAACCCTAGTCATCTGGAAGAACAGCCAGGGCTCTTTCCTGTTAAGCCATCTCTCTAATCCCCTTTCTTCTTTCAAACAGACTCTTACTCCATTGCCATGCAGGTCTCACTCTCTTGAGAATTAAACAGAAGCCAACAAGTCTGACTCAGCTATATTGCTTTATAGATTATCAGCTGTGGTTTTAACGTCTGAAGAGAAGTTTTTTTGCATGGAAGATGTTTGTCTATTTAGTTCTTTTGGACAATTAAAGGACTGGTTGTGTTGGGTTCAGCTTACACACCATGTTACTTTGTGTATCTGCTGGTTTGTACATTGTCTCCTTTGCTTGCTCTTTGATTAATGCTCAGCTACCTCACGGGTCCTCTCAGTGTTTAATATCACTTACAAGCTTAATTAAATTAGCTTAGACTATTTAAAGTAATTAAACAGCAGGGCATGGAGGATCAGGGCTGTAATTCCAGCACTGGGACACTGATGAGTTCTATGTCAGCCTTGACTACAGTGTCAAATCCTAGCTCAACAATCAAAACAAACAGAAATTTAAGAAAAGAAAGAAAAATATAAAATTTAACATTTAAACATTTACTATCTAACCTGCTATCTTGGGGTTTTATTGCTGTGAAGAGACACCATGACCAAGGCAACTTTATAAAAGGACAGCCTTTAACTGGGGCTGGCTTACAAATTCAGAGATTCAGTCCATTATCATCGTGGCAGGAAGAATGGTAGTCCACAGGCAGACAGGTTGCTGGAGGAGCAGAGAATTCTACACCTTGAACCAAAGGCAGCCAGGAGGAGACTGGAATTTTACACTGGGTGAAACTTAAGCATAGGAGACCTCAAAGCCCACCCCTATGGTGTCATACCTACTCCAACAAGGCCAAACCTAATAGTGCCATTCCCCATGGGCCAAGCATTCAAACACATGAGTCTATGGGGCCAAATGTATTCAAACCACCACACCTGTCTAAAGCTGACTTGACAAATCTAACAAAATCTTCTACATTCAACATTTCAAACAAAATTAACTTACTAGAATCAAGTTTTGCAATAATGTTAGGAAAATAGTGCTATTGCCAAATATGCCAATTATTTGAAAATTTGGAGAAAATATACAACCTCTTAGAAAATATAACCTACCAAATGCAAATAGAGGGGAAAGGAGCATTTATATAGACACTAGAGAATAAATAAGGAGCTACAATGTTTCACCCAAAAGAAAGCAGCAAAAAAGGGTATTTTTCTAGAAAGTTCTGCCATACATTCAAGAAACATGGATTCATTAGGAAAATAGCTAATTGGTAAAGCCTGTGTGTGACTCTGAGTTCATTCCTTTTGCAATTTTGATTTTACAAGCCTAGCACAATAAATTTATCCTCTAAACAGAATGTCCCCCATCACAAAGACAGCCATGTTGTGTTAATATGCAATGTAAGAGCAATGTGGTAATTTGATATATTTTTTTCTTCTTAGTATGGGAACAAATCCCTCCGAGGTGTAATTAGAAAGAAGGAAAGAAGCTTGATACAAACAAATGACATCTGGGGAAATTACAATCACAAGGAATTCAAACCTTTTATAGTAAAAAATTATATTTTTTCTTACAGTAAAATGTTGGTATAAATATACTTGCACAATTTGTTAATATTTTCAGTGGAAAAAACAAAAATATGTGTCTCAACTCTTTTTCCACATTTTTGAAAAGCTTCTGTATACTTTTCAAAGTAGGTACAAGAGCTGCTCAACAGGCCAGAGATGGATCAGTGGTTAAAGTGCTTGCTGTTTAATCATGGCTGGAGTTCAGATCTCAGGACATACTGAAAACAGACACCTCTGTATCTACATCTCCAATTGAATTCTTCCTAAGACAGAGGCAGATAAACCCAAACATTGGACTGAGCACAGGGATGCCAATGGAAGAGTTAGGCGAAGGGCTGAAGGAAGTGAAGGGGATTGCAACCCCATAGGAAGAACATCAGTATCAACTATTAACTACACCCTTCAGAGGCTCCCATGGACTGAACAACCAGCCAAAGCTATACATGGGCCAGTCCATGGCTCCTGCTACATATGTAGCAGAGGACTGCATTGTCTGGCATCAGTGAGAGGGGAGGCACTTGGTTTTGTGGAGGCTTGTTGCCCAGCATAGGGGGTGCTAGAGTGGTGAGGCAGAGTGGGTAGGTGGGAGGGGAGCACCTTCTTACAAGCAAAGGGAAGGGGAATGGGGTGGAGGCTCATTGAAGGGAGAGCAGAAAGGAGGATAACATTTTAAATGCAACAAATAAAATGATAAACAAATTTTTAAAAAGATTCTATTATAACCCAGTGAAGTACCAACATTCAGAAAATGTATTCAGTGATGATGGATAGTTGGAGTTAAAGATCCATTTGGGTGGGGCGTGTAGAATTCAGTGTGGTCATTATAAGTAGTTCAAAAATTACAAATCAAATTCTTTCATTTCCTTTTCATTTAAGTAAACTTGTGTGAAATTGTTTACAATCATCTTGATAAGGTGTGAAGAAACTTCAACTGAAGAAATATTTCCTCAAGAGATCCTGATTATTAGGAAATGAAGATCAGGCCAGAGATCAGCATTATAACTCAATGGAATGTATGTCTGCATAGTTACTGATATTGGACAGAATGGATGCTGTATCTGTGTACTTTCTGGCATTATTGGATTTAGCATGATGACTGCTTCTCCAGATGACAGGAATCACATTGACATTTGAAGAGATTTTGTGAACATGACTAGCATGCAACAATATGCACACAACAGAGAGAATGCTTAACTGGCTCAATGTTGTATGTCAGACTGCCCTTCCCTAGACTGAGCAATGGAAGACAAAATTTCCATGATTCTACTCAAAGTCTTAATAACATGGGACTATTATCACCTTCTGAACTCTTGTCTTACTATAGAAGTTCTGATAAATTCCATCATCATAAAGGCAATTGTGTTCATACATATGACTGTTAACTCATGGTGTGGCCCAAGCTGCTCAGGAGATTGTCCCTGAGTGGATGCCATGGATATTATGAATCATGACACCTGAGGATCGACAACATGATCTTTACAGCATATTTTTAGAAATGTTTTGATCAAAAGTTTTCAGACCTCAGATGCAGAGCTTGAGGCCAGATTTTTTCAGATGTATCCAGGGACCATGGCACAGGGTGAATGGAAAGGAACTGTAACATATAATTAAGTGGATTTTCAGACACCATTAGCCTTAAAACAGACACATAGGTGTGAATATGTGTGTGATGTTTGTCTGTGTAAGGAACAGATTTCACAACTGCTCCATCTTAGATCCTAGCAGACATGAAGAAGCTGTGTACTTTCACTATTTTCTTCTCACTCCTGATGTTTTCTCTCATCTTGTGCAGTTTGACTGAACCCCTTTGCTTTTGGAGGATAAAGAATAATGTAGATAATGATGGAGATTTGAGAAGTGACTGTGGTTTTGGTCTTTTAGCAATCGACTGGCCTATTGAAGAAAATGTTTATAAATGTATTTTCAATTTTAGGTAAGTTATTAAGTTATTCTCTGCTTTAGTGTCATGAATTAGAAATATATAGCTGTGTACACAACTGTGGGAATCTTTCCCGTTACATTAGGAAGTACTGGAAATTAATATCGAGTCAACCTCTACTTTAATTCTTTCAAATGTGTCACAGTTTATTTTGGTTTAGTACATTGGTCTACAGGTCACAAACAGGACTGTGATAGGGACGGGATTCTTTGTTTTGCCTCCTTGTGTATTTTAGATGGTGAAAGATGACATTGCACAGGGTGTCTGTTCTGTATTTACAATTCTCCACACTCTCAAGAGCTCAGTATGAAGAGGCTGCTTGTCTTCAACTATCTGCCAAAGATTCCATTATGAGCATGCGTTCTAAAGACCTTCATGAAAAAGCTCTTTAATTTAGGTCTCTAACTTTTGGGCATACATTCATACCTTGAAATCTGGGTGTGTCTAGTATACATGTTTATGTGCATAATATTACATATATATTTGGGAATATACATTCACACGGCTTTTAAATATAGTCTCTGAATAAGCCTCTCCTGTCATCCTGGACACTGTAAGTGTAAAAAAACCCACCATGCTTCAGATTATGTTACCAGAGTACTATTTTGGTCCTCTTGTACATATGCCCAGTCACAGATTAGGATCATGATCACTATGAGACAGGAGGTCAATTTTCCTATTAATTGGTGAATAAATAGAATATTATAGAAATTATAGGAAAATATATCTAGCGAATAAGGAGCCATTCTCACTATGTCTACATAGTTCTCAGATCTCAAGTGTGAGATAGCAGTGTTGGCTGCAGATCATGAGGGAAGGAGTGTTGAAATCATTCACCTTTCAAAGAGGTTTCCTGTGCTTTTTCCATCTCTCACTCTCATCCCATCTTTTATTTCTTTTTCACCTCTTTGGCATTTTAAGAATACATTTTCCTCTTGCTAGCCAAAGTACACTGTTCACACTTTGATAGGTTGCTTCACATTGCTATTCCTGGGTATCAGGTCAGAAGGAATCTTATTTCTAATGTATCCTATGTTATTGCATACCACATTGGGAAAATAATAGAATTTATCATTAATGACACTTTTGAAAGTAGTAATAAAGATCAGAATTACAAATATATGAGCTGTGTTGATATATATTTGTAGTTTAAAAGAAAAACTTAGCTGTAAATTCTCAACTACCATGTTTGGTGTTTTTCCTTCTGATGGGAAGTAAACACTAATAGTAAAAGACTTACTGGGAGACTGTGCTGGGGCAGATAAACAGATTTCATATGAAGAATAGACATCAGTCCTAAGATATCAATTAAAGAATGTCACAGAATTAGGAAAACTAGGGTGTATAGAGGAGTCTGACATCATTTTTAGGAAGCTAACATAGTAAAATTCACACCTAAAGCTGACATTGAATTGATGTGTAGATAAGCCTACAGGACAATATTCCTGTATTGTGGTATATTATCTTTTATATTTTGAGATGGAGATATAAATGTAAATGAAATATGTTCTAAAATAATTATCATGTTCAATGATTTCAAAAATATAAAATGCATACTCTATAAACATCATGGAAATATCATTATTGATATTTTATCTCAATGTGCATGAAATTAGCATTTTCGTAAGGTTTAACTTCAAAAAGTTTTTTCTATATTGAGATTTGTAAAATTTGCTTATAGAAACATACATAATCTTTTTTAAGTAAACTGATTGTTAGAGAAGTTATGAAGTTATATAATGCATTTTGAATACTCTCACTGTATGTCAGGTGGTATCATATAATGGCTTTGGAATATATATATTTATGATGCACTCTTTAGTGTTTTGCCCTCTTTTACTATGTTTAATTTCCAAAGAATATTTTGTGCTCAAGCATCAGAGATAGAATTCTGTGTTGTGAATATTATTCAATATGGGTTAATATTTTTTAGTATACTAAGTGACATGAATGTAATAAGAAACATGAAATTTCTTGATGTCTTATTTGATTCTTAAAATAATCAATATGATAAAGATATTTGATTCATAAAAGAAATTTTTAAAAATAAAAACTATTTTGTGTATCACTATAGAATTTTACTTGTTGATTAAATTCTTTAATATAGAAAGGAAACTCAAATCATATTGTGTACATCCTCCTTAATCAATCCTATGGCTTCTTGTAGCATACCAGCAAGAAAATATGAGGATTTTTTCATAATGTTTTTTGCTATTGATGAGATCAATAAAAATCCTTATCTTTTACCGAACATGTCTTTTATACTCACCCGCACTGTTGGCCTGTGTGAAGACACTTTTGGATTTCTGGATAAAATGTATTCACCACAAAGCAATCACATTCATTTTACAAACTATAACTGTGGAATACGGGCAATTTGTGGTATAGATCTTACAGGACCATCATGGATAACAGCCTTAAAACTGGCAACTAATTCTAGGAGACTGGAGGTGAGAGTGTGTGACACTGGATGAGTTAACAATGTTCATTCCATTCATAGGGAGAAACTTTGCTCAGCATGTGTTTGTGTGTGTGTTATTTACACATATTTTAAAGGATATAAAATCAGATCATACACACACTGAAGGAAATAGGTAAAACACTTTCCAAGAATGCTCAGACTTGAGAAAAATAGTCTAGAATACAGAAGGAATAATACATGCTATTTATAGAATAATTTTACTATCCTTAATGACAGTTCTAAAAGGTGAGTTATGTTATATTTATATAAGTCCAAACTTCCTTAAGATCATATTCCTCATGTGGAGGTTTCATCCTCTCTTCTACATCTTTTAGATTTTCTTTGGACCATTTAATCCTAACCTGAATGACCATGACCAATTTCCCCATGTCTATCAGATAGCAACCAAGGACACCTGTTTGTCCCATGGCATGGTCTCCTTGATGCTTCATTTTAGATGGACTTGGATTGGACTGGTCATCTCAAATGATGACCAGGGAATTCAGTTTCTCTCAGACTTGAGAGAAGAAATGCAAAGGAATGGGATCTGTTTAGCTTTTGTGAATATGATCCCAGAAAGCATGCAGATATACATGACAAACACTAAGATATATGATAAACAAATTATGACATCAACAGCCAAGGTAGTTATCATTTATGGTGAAATGAACTCTACCCTAGAAGTCAGCTTTAGAAAATGGAGATATTTAGGTGCACAGAGAATCTGGATCACAACCTCACAATGGGATGTCATCATAAATAAAAGAGATGTCAGCCTTGATTTCTTTCATGGGACTGTCACTTTTGAACACCACCACAGGGAGATTCCTAAATTAAGGAATTTTATACAAACAATGAACTCTGCCATGTACCCAGTAGACATTTCTCATTGTATGCCATTGTGGAATAATTTTAATTGTTCAATCTCTAAGAAGAGCAATAGCAAAATGGATCATTTTATATTCAACAATACAGTGGAATGGTTAGCACTGCACAAATTTGACATCGCCCTGAGTGAAAAAGGTTACAATTTGTATAATGCTGTGTATGCTGTGGCCCACACCTACCATGAACTCATTCTTCAACAAGTAGAATCTCAGCAAATGGCAGAACTCAAAGGAGTGTTCACTGACTGTCAGCAGGTAAAGTTTCTTACATTTCATTATGTTTATATATATATATATCAATATGATCTTTAAATGTCCCCTGATAAACTCACATTAATTTATTAGAGATTATTTATGCAATAAAAAGATTTCTATACTATAAAAATACCCAATGAGTCTTTTACATGGATATGTAAAATGCACAAGGATAACATATAACAAGAGACAATATTTTTGTATGAAAGTCAGTGAGTTTGTGAAAATGTGTCTCAACATTTTATCAGAAGATTTCAATATTTAAAATAGGAGTCAAGAGTTTTATCATAAAAGCATTAAGTTATAACTAGATCAGGATCATTTTCTCAAGAATAATTATCTCAATAATAGGTACTGTGATTAATAGTTATTCATTTAAAGTAACAATTATTTATCAACACCTAAATGATGAAGACTGCACATTTAATAAGTTTATGTTTATTTCATTTATGAAAACTGTATGTACATGAATGACACACTACCATCCTTTGTTTCCACAACTTCCAGATATTCAGACTTCCCACTCATTCTCACATACACAGCTTCAATTTTAAAAATTATTCTTGAAAAACCTGTGCACACACACACACATATTCAAGATCACACATTCATGTACATATATTCACACTCACATCATGTTACTTCTTATTTGGATACTATTTATCTTAGCTTTATTTATGTCTTGAAACATTAAAATGAAGTATATGAATTTTTATTTACCCATGAATTATATTATATATAAGTACATTTGATTTTTTAATATAGCTATGTTTTCTGAAAATGTAAAAACTTAGGGAACATTCTCAATTTTACCTTTTCTTAATCTATATGGACATGTAATCATCTGTTGATGCATCTCATTTAGGTAGCTTCCATGCTGAAGACCAGAGTATTTATTAACCCTGTTGGTGAACTGGTGAACATGAGTCACAGGGAAAATCAGTGTGCAGAGTATGACATTTTCAACATTTGGAATTTTCCACAAGGTCTTGGATTAAAAGTCAAACTAGGAGGCTATTTTTCTTGTTTCCCACACAGTCAACAACTTCAACTATCTGAAGACTTGGAGTGGGACACAGGAGGAACATCGGTGGGTATACAACAATTTTCATTTTTTTTCAGGATATCTAAATTTTAAAAAATGATGCTTTGAAGTTATAGCTCTGTAGTTAATACCAACTGCTGTTCTTGCCAAAAGCCCAACCTCAGTTACCAGCATCAAATTTTACTAACTCACAACTTCATGTAAATCTAGGTCACAGGAATCAAAAGTCTCTGGATTCCATGTTCAATTATAACTACATGCCTAAAAATTTTAACTTGCTATAACCTAAATGTTACATATATAACATTAAATGATGTAATAAATATTGTATGACTTTGAGGGCATTACAGGGTGTTAGAAAATAATAAAGTAACTGAAATTGATAAGGGATGCTGGTTAGCAGAGGAATAAACATAGCCATATCTGTTAATGTCCCATAAATAAATGTATGGGTCATTATACATACAATGTATACATGCATTACATATATATATATATATATATATATTATATATATATATATATATATATATATTACCTCAGGTTCCCACCTCCATGTGTAGTGTGACATGCACTGCTGGATTCAGGAAAATTCATCAGGAACAAACAGCAGACTGCTGCTTTGATTGTGCCCAGTGCCCAGAGAATGAGGTTTCCAATGAGACAGGTACATGTTTGCATGCAGAAAAAAATGCTGAAATCTAATATCTTCTCTTCCAAACTAAAAGTGTAAAATGGCCTACATGGAAACTATAGACCTAAAATATTTGTGTTTCCAAATTTAATCATTTGAATGGTATCAACTTCTTTTGTATCCTGCAAATAACCTGCATTATCTTCTACAAACAAATCATTTCTTTCACAATATTATAGCTATTGACTTTATATTATGCAGAAAACATTTAGGGGACATACATCTGTAACCATTTTAAACAAAACTTAGGCATAATCTATACATAAGCTTAATCTTACGTGACTCTTTGTCCAAAGTAACTGGACTTCATGATCAGTCCACAAAGTTTTCCTCCTATCATTCAGCTTGGTCCCTGACAAAGACCAGATGCTTAGGGTAGCAGCTGTTGTTTAATGAAATACATTTTAAGAGCATGGAAGATTGAAAGGATTGAGTAGTTCTTGTCAAAGATTTAGAGCAAGAGTGAAGATTTCAACAATGCACCCAGAGATGTGATAATGCATATCAGCAATCACAGCTTACATAAGGAAAAGGGATGAATGTGAGTATCCATAAACTTCATGACATCTAGCTTGGAATGCATAGTTGGGAAAAAAGATATCTTACCACAATGAGAGGGAAATGGATAGGTCTGTGAGGCAGAGAGCTTCAATAATGGAAATATTATTTATCCAAACAATATTTTGCATGAGGAATTGCATGGTGTTGTGCCTATGTGAAGATACAGACAAAGGGCACAACCCTCAAGCCCAACATAGTTCATACTGCAGTTCATAAACTGGCATTGACAACTATGTCTGCACACTGCACATGTCTGTGAGTGAAAAGGTTATGTGTTAAAAAATCAAATAATCTGAGAATCTGCATGTTATTATTCATAACACATTAGAAAACAACATGTTTACTTTCTACTTAATACATAAGTAGTTTGTTCTCCTGCATTTTCCATGATGGTGTTTTGTTACATCACAAAGCATAGGTTAATGCAGAACAGCCTTACGTCAGTGCTTCCTGCAGCATTAGGAATGGAATAAATGCTCAACACCAAAATATTTCTGGGATATCATATGAATAATACAAACACTCAATTATTAAGCTCATGAATATGATATGATATAATTTTTATTGTTGTTCACCAGCAGATATGGAGCAGTGTGTGAGGTGTCCAGATGATAAGTATGCCAACTTACAGCAAACCCACTGCCTCCAAAGGGCTGTGTCATTCCTCGCTTATGAAGAGCCATTGGGGATGGCTCTAGGCAGCATGGCCCTGTCCTTCTTTGTCCTCACATTTCTAATACTAGTCACTTTTATGAAGCACAATGACACTCCCATTGTGAAGGCCAATAACCGCATTCTCAGCTACATCCTGCTCATCTCTCTCAGTTTCTGTTTTCTCTGCTCATTGCTCTTCATTGGACACCCAAGCCAGGCCACCTGCATCCTGCAGCAGACCACATTTGGAGTATTTTTCACTGTGGCTCTCTCTACAGCGTTGGCCAAAACAATAACTGTGGTCATGGCTTTCAAGCTCACTACTCCAGGAAGAAGAATGAGAGGGATGCTGGCAGCAGGGGCACCTAACTTGGTAATTCCCATTTGTACCCTAATCCAACTTGTTCTCTGTGGAACATGGTTAGTAGCATCTCCTCCCTTTATTGACAGAGATATACAATCTGAACATGGGAAGACTGTCATTATTTGCAACAAAGGCTCAGTCATTGCCTTCCACTTTGTCCTGGGATACTTGGGCTCCTTGGCTCTGGGGAGCTTTGTTCTGGCTTTCTTGGCCAGGAACCTTCCTGACAGATTCAATGAAGCCAAGTTCCTAACTTTCAGCATGCTGGTGTTCTGCAGTGTCTGGATCACCTTCCTCCCTGTCTACCACAGCACTAGGGGGAAGGTCATAGTGGTTGTGGAGGTTTTTTCCATCTTGGCTTCTAGTGCAGGGTTGCTAGGGTGTATCTTTGTCCCAAAGTGTTATGTTATTTTAGTTTGCCCAGATTCAAATTTTATACAGAAGAACAAAGATAAATTGCATTATTGAAACTTTAATAGTATGAAAATGTACATGATATTCAACATATCTGTTCCTTTGTCTTAACAAAGGTAGCACTTAATCATATAAAAATTTTAAGTAATATACAAATTTGAACTTACAAACAGATCAGTACTGTTCATTGTCATACCAATTACTAAAGTTTAGTCGAAAATGGTTCCATTCATAAGTACACAAACCTAAAGATATTGAGAACCAGGAATCTCAATTGAGAAATGGCTGCCATCATTTTGACCTGTAGTTTTGTGTAAGCCATGTACTTAATTAACCATTAATATAAGGTGAACCTACTGACTGTGGACAGTGCCAACTCTAGGCAAGTTGTTCTGGGAGTTATAAGTAAGAGGATTGCAGACAATATGCATATGAAGACAATAATCAGCATTATTCTATTTGTTTTCATGGAGGGCCTACATCCAATTTCATGCCTTGGCTTCGTTCAATATACTGTGACAAAGGTATATAAGTAAATAAACACCTTTCTTACATGGTTCTTTTGAATATAGTGTTTGTTGCAGTGATAGAAACTAAAACATCATCTAAATAGTAAATTTCCTCTGTTGAGATTTGGAATATCATAGACTCCTGATGCAATGAAAGGCACTGATTTGAAAAGGGAAACAAGGGTGACTGTTAGCAGAGTATGAAGCTCAGTGACAGTAATGCATATTTTGATGATCATCAAAAACGTGCTGGATTTTGAAATATCTTTACTAGGAAGATGTGAAGAATATCAGATAACATACTAAGAAGGGAACATACTATGAAAAGGACAAGGGGGTCAGATTGTGTCTGCAATATAAGACTCTAACTTTATGTAAAATCACACAATTTCATTATGAAATGATTGTGTTTCATTAAGTGAGGAAAACCACTAATGGAAATATCTCACACAAGATCTTTACCACAGTAAGGACAGTGAAGGATACAAACATATAAATCACTCTAGATGACGGTCTCATTATTAATTTTATCAAAATGTGAGTACTAAACATTATTTGGGTTTCATATTACACACACAAACACGTACATACAAGCACATACACATTATTTCTTTATATCAGTTGTTGCAGGTCAGTGTCAGGTTTCCCTCAAAGTTCTCTTTCCTGCTATACTTTTTAAATATTATTTGGTACTTTATTTTTGACATTGTAATTAATTTAACTGCTTTTTGTTTATATTTCCTAACACTCTTTGTGCCCTTCCCTGCACTCCTAAAATGTACATGTCCTCTTATTTCATCAATTATTACTGAATGTGTATATATTTGCATATTCATATCTTTTTGAAATATAAATTGTAGAGACCACGTAAAATTGCATACATTTATGTTCTGGTGGCACATTGTTGATAGTATACACCAATATCTCTTCTCTGATTGTCCTTGAGGATGACAACCTCTTCCATTCCCAGGTTTATAGTTTCCTGTAAATCGTTGGGTAGATTATACATTGGAAGCTTTCTTCCTTCCAAGCTGTCATGCATACTATGACCTTTTTTCTCATTATGTTTTGGAGGTCATATTGGTAAGACTTCATGGTGTGCCTTCTGCTAATCCTAGAAGATATATGTTCACAGCTAGCTTCCTTATCCTTTGACTGTCAAGATCTTCTCTACCATCTTCACTTTTCCCTGAGCTTTAGATGAAGGACCATTTTGTAAGAAGATACATTGCTTGTTTTTAAACGTACATTTTGAAGAGGAAGAATCTTTGTGTAGTGGGACCCACTTGATCTTTAGTCCCTTTACCTTTTCCTCTGGTAGCATGTGGTATACTTTCTAGCAATTTGAAATCTAATCACCAGAGGTAGAGCTTCTAGTTGCGGACCAGCTCAAGTCTTCCATATTTGTTGACATAAGTAAGGTTTGTCTTCAAGATTATCTCCTTACCACCAGTTAATATAGAACAACAACACCATTTACTGCCCAGGGATCTATGAGGAAAAGCAGATCAATAAGTGTAAGGGAAAGAGGTATTGGTGACTTCAGGAAAACAGTATCATTAAGAAAAATGACTGATAATCATATGAACTCACAGAGATTTCTCAATATTCATTAGACTCCCACAAGATCAAGCCCTACAGTGTCCCAGTATTGACAAGGAGACATGGACAAATGCAAACACATTATAAATTTAGAATACGTGGCCATATCTGTCAAGAAACATTCTTTTGTTATCTTGATGTTACTCTATATTGATGTTCCATCACCGGATAAAGAAACTAAGGAAAGAAAACACAAATATCTATATAAATACATTCTAATTAAAATAAAACAAAACCACACATGAGTGAATACTCTTTTCTACAATTGGTCATGTAGTACCTTGGAAGGCAGACAGTTTCTGGTCAAGCACAGGCTGGACTCCCAGTGATCCCAGGTGAACCTGAGGGATGGCAGGCATTTAGTCATACCCCCAGAATCCAGACTACTGACATGAGGCTTCCATAGATTTGTGTCCTTCAGTCACGTAAGGGCAATGCCCCAAGCCCTCCCCCACAGGTAGAGACATGACCACAAGGCACATAGCCTCAAGACAGATCTCTTTTTTAATGAGGTACCTAAAGGCCAGAAGGGTGTAGCCAATAAAGCTTTCCTTCCCAGATACTCCTCCCTGCAAAAGGTATTTAACCTCAGACCAGTCCTAAGAAAAGGAGGTAAGGATTTTACTCATCACCACTCTCCACCATGACTTAAATAAATGCTTTAAAACCATGGACTGTCCCTTTTCATGAGCCTCTGCCATGGGGAGCATTGGAGAAGGCCTTTGCCTACAAGCCACCTATAAACTCCTGCAGAAGACCTCTCTGCACTCCCAGCTCTGAGAACAAAAACCTAAGCCAGCTGCCATGACAAGCCAAGAACTCTCATCCCATACCCTGAACCATCGTGGGGTGAGCGAAGTCAAACTTCCCAAGTCCTGCCTCCCAAGTATCCCTAGACTCAATGTGGGGCAGACACAGGGTACTACTGAACCCAAAAAGAAACACAAATGTCTACATATGTGCATTCTAAATTAAATAAAACCAAACACATGAGTGAATTCTGCTTTCTAGGATTGGTCATGTGTCCTTAGCTGACATTTATATAATTCCTCTTCTATCTATTTTAATTATCTCCACCTTTCTCTACCAGAACCTCAGCAAGTTGTGTCCCTTTCCACAGGTAGTGATGCCTACCTGTATTTCTGATGTTTCTGTATCCTTTGTCATCCTGATTGGAATAGGCTGTTTTATTTTCCAATGTAATTTAATCAAAGACTTGGTAGCACCAGGAGATATCCTAAAGGATCTCCTGAACTTCAGATATAAGATGTGTGATCTCCATTTTGGGCCCAATGTCACACTTCC
>JAJTUV010004406.1:0-22366 GCA_021653895.1 Mastomys natalensis
TATTTGATAATGCAATGTCAAGTAGTGAATTTTGTGAGATTCTAGCTCTTTTCACTTGGTGGTAATTCTTCAATGATAAAATTCCAGTGCTTCAAGAGTGTGTTTCCTTAATATTCAAGTTATTAAATATTAATTCAGAACTTAACATGTGGAAAACACTGTGGAGCAATACAAATAGTATTAATCAGAATGGACAGTAACAGTGACCTACTGGTTTTTATTGACAGCTTGTATGTTTGTCAGGTGGTGTGTATGTAAACCTCTGAACTTTAAGGGATTCAATAATTCTTACAGTCCCTCCTCTGCCTATGGAATGCCAAGACACACATAGTGATGGGTTTTGGTTTTTGTTTCTGTTCTGGACTTTTTTTAAGAATTACTAAAATTTTATGTCTCTGAAACAAGAATCTTTCTCTGAACACAATCTCTTGACAATTTCTGGTAAAATAGATTATTTTCATGGAAACAGTGTTTGAAAATTGAAGACATTGTTGAAAGAAACTAGTGATGCAAATTAAGATAAATAGTGAACATTTAAGGAAAAAATACAAAATATGTGGAAAAAGTTTGATTACAATAATGACAAATACAAAAAAATTATGAAACTGTTGAATCTTTTTTAAAAATTCCTGAAAATATTTAATATTGAAAGAAAAATTTTTATGAAATATAATGTGATTAAAAAAATAAATACATAAATATATACATAAAAATAGTTTGATGAAATCAGACATTTTGAAAAAGCTAGTGATGAAACGAGATAAATAGTGAATATTTGATTAATAAATAGGAAACACACTTGGAAAATGTGTGATTAAAATAATGACAAAAAATGTATGAAATGTTGAAACTCTAAAAGTTTCCTAAAAAACTTCTTTGTTCACAAGGAAAAATTTCTTCTTCTGGAACTGAATGTGATTAAAGACAAAATTCTAATAAAATTGAGTATTTTCATGGATAATATGTTTGATAAAATTGAAAAGATTGTTGTAAAAACTGGTGATTCAAATCAAGATACATAGTTAATCGTTGATGAATCAAAAATATGAGACACACATGGAAAAAAAAATATAACCATGTATCAAAATATTGAGTTTTTCAAAAAAACCTAAAAGTGACAATTATTTGTGTGTGTGAAACAGAATGTGATTTATAGAAAATTTCTGAGAATCTTGAATATTTGCACCAAAAAATGTTTGAAAAGTCAAAGATTTTAGAATAAATTAGTGATGCAAATTAAGGTAAACAGTGAAAATTTAATGAAAAATTTTGAAACACTTGGAAAAACTTTGATTCAAATAATGACAAAACAAAAATTTATGGAAAACTTGAATATTTCAAAAAAATTGAAAAATGACAAGAAAAAAAATTTCTTATGAAATTGAATGTGACTTAAGGAAAATTTCTGATAAAATAGATTTGCACGGAAAAAACATTTGATAAAATTGAAGACATTGTTTAAAAAACTAGTGACAAAAATTGAGATAAATAGTAAAATGTTCATGAAAAAATAAGAAACACACTTGATAAAAGTGAGATTAAACTAAGGACAAATACAAAATATAAAAGATGTTGAATCTTTTATTAAAAACAATTCCAAAAAAAATTGAAATTTCACTAGAAAAAAATTACTTATGAAACTGAAAATGATTTAAAGAAAATTTCTGAAAAATTGAATATTTACATGGAAAAACTGTTTAAAAGATTGAAGACGTTGAAAAATCTAGTGACATATATTAAGATAAATTCTAAAATTTGAAAAAATGAAAAACATACAGAAAATTTTAACTTAAATGGTAACAAAAACAACAAAGATTTTGAAAAAGTAAAAATTTGTAAAAAATATTCTTAAGAAAATTGATATTGAAATTTTGATAAAATTGAAGATATTGTGGTAAAACAAATGATTCAAATCAAGATAAATAGTGACAATTTGATGAAAAAATACCAAACACACACGAAAATTGATTATCAAAATGATGATGAATACAAAATAATGTTGAAAAAGTTGAATATTTATAAGAAGTATCACTAAAAATTGAAAATTGATAAGGAAAATATTTCATATTATATTGAATGTGATTTAAGTAAAATTTCTGATAAAAATGTATATTAGACCAAAAACAGTTTGTTAAAATTGAATATATGGTTGAAAAAACTAATGACAAAAATTAAGATAAACTTGTTGAAAATATACAACAGAGTTTGAAAATTTTAATTAAAATGATGAAAATTTAACATAAAATATATGAAAAACTTGAAATTCATTAAAATTTTTCTTAAAAATATTGAAAATTTACAAGGAACAATTTCTTATGAATTTTAATGTGAAATAAGGGAATTTTCGGATAAAACTGAATACTTGCTTGGCAAATATGTTTGACAAGTTTGTGAAATTACTGAAAACATATTGAAAATTTAGATAAACAGTAGAAATTTGATGAACAAAAAACAGGAAACACATGGGAAAAGTTTGAATAAAATGATGACAAATGCAAAATATTTATGAAATTTTCTAATCTTTAAAAGATCATTTCCTAAATAAATTGAAGATAGATTGGGAAAAAAATTCCTTTTTTAAAAATGTGTTTTAAGAAAAACTTCTGCTAACATTGAATATTTGCATGGAAAAAGTGTTTGATAAAATGGAAGTCAATGTTGAAGAAATTAGTTGTGTAAGTTAAGATAGTGAGAAATTGATGAAAAAATTGGAAAAAACATAGGAAAAGTCTGAATAAAATGATTGCAAATTTAAAGATGTATGAAACTGTTTAATTTTTTACAAAAATCCTACAAAAATGAAAATTGACAAAGAAAATGTTATGAAATTGAATACGATTTAAGAAAATTTTCTGATATAATTTGATATTTGTATGGAATAATATTTGGTAAAATTGAAGAAAATGTTCAAAAAAAACAGTGATGAAAGTAAAAATAAATATTAAAAAATTGTTGATAAAATGTGAAACAAACATGGAAAAAGTTTGATTGAGGTAATGACAAATGTATAAAAAATTTGAAACTTTTAAAAACAATTTGTACAAACAAATTGAAAATTGACAAGGAAAAAATTTCTTATGAAATTGAAGGTGATTTAAGTAAAATTTCTGATAAAATTGAATATTTGCATGGAATAAATGTTTGCTCAAACTTAAGAATTCAGATAAGAATTCAGAGAAATATAGAAAAATTTGATAAAAAATATAACATATGTAAGAGTGATTTGATAAAATGAAGGCAAACTGAAAAAAATACAGAACTTATCAAGACTGTATTTTAAATAATTCCTAGAAAAATTGAAGATTGACTTAAATAATATTTCTTACATAACTGAGTGTGATTTTAGAATAATTACTAATAAAGTAGAATATATGCAGAGAATATGCTGTTTGATAATTGTAAAGACATTGTTGAAAAAAACAAGTGATAAAAATTAAGATAAATATAGACAAATTTGATGAAAACTTTAAAACTATAATGCTAATAAAGAATGTTTGATTAAGTTGATGAGAAACTCAAAAAAGTAGGAAAAAATTGAAACTGTATTTTTTTTAAATAATTCCTAAATAAATTGATGATTGACATAGAAAATATTTTCTATGAAATTCAATGTGATTTCTGGAAATTTTCTGAAAAACTGAATATGTGCATAGAAAAATGTGTCTAATTATTTCAAAGGCATTGTTGAAAATTAGTGCTAAAAATAAAGATAATTAGAGACAAATTGAGAACTAAACATAATGCATATAAGGAAGTCTTGATTAAAATGATGACAAACAAACAAAAGTTAGAAAAAATTAAAACTTTTTAAATAATCTTCCTTGAATATTACCAAGGAAGACATTTCTTATGAAACTGAATATTATTTACAGAAAATTTCTGAAAACTTGAGTATGTACATGGAAAAAAATTGTTGGATAATTTTGAACCATTGTTGAAAATACTAGCGTTAAAATTTATGATAAATATAGAAAAATTTAATGTTAACCTATAATGCATATAAGGAAAATTTAATTAAAATGATGAACAACAAAAGAAATAAAATAAAAAATTACATTTTTTAAATAACTCATCAAAAATTTGAAGATTGACATGGAAAATATTCTTTATCAAGCTGAATTTGATTTCAGAAAAATTTCTTATAAATTTAAATAGGTGTACTGTAAAGTGTTTGATAATCATAAATGCAGATAAAAAATAATGTTAAAATTCAGATATCTGTACAAAATTTAGATAAAGCAATTTAACATATAAGAAAAATTTGAATAAAGTGATGACAAACACAGAAAAAAATTAGGAAAATTTAAATTTAAAAAAAAAATCTTGTGAAAGTGCAGATTTACATGGGAAAAATTGATTATGACATTGAAAGTAATTTAAGGAAAATTTCTGATCAGAATAAGTAGGTACACTGAAAAACGTGTTTGATAATTTTAAATGCATTACTGAAAAATACTAATGCTAAAAGTTCAGATAATATACAGAAATTAGAGAAAATGTATGACATATATAAGAAAGACTTGAGTAAAATGATGACAAACACAGAAATAAATTAGGAAAAATTGGCGACAGTTTTAAAAATAATTCTAAGTGGTGAAATTGAAGAATGAAATAGAAAACACTTCTTATGAAATTGAGTGTGTTTTAGGGAAAATTTCTGAAAATAAAATATGTATGTACACGGGAAAAACTGTTGAAGACAATGTATAAAAAGGTAGTGAAAAAAACTATTATACATATAGGAAAATTTGATGAAAAAAGATTATGCATATGAGAAAGATTTGATTAAAATGATGACAAATACAGAAAAATATACAGGAAAAAATTTGAAACTCTTTTTTAAATAATTCCTATAAAAATTGAAGATTGACATGGTAAAATTTCTTATGAAATTAAATTTGATTTATGTAAAATTTATAAGTTTGAATATGTGCACAGAACAAACTGTGATAATTTTGAAGACATTGTTGAAAAAAATAGTAACAAAAATTAATATAGAAAGATTAATATAGTAAAATTGATGAAAAGTATGATACATATAAGGAATTTGATTAAAATGATGACAAACAAAAGATGTAGGAAAAAACTGAAACTTTTTGAAATAATTCTTAGAAAAATTGAAGAATGAGTTAGAAAATTGTTATTAAATTTAATGTGATTTTTTTTTTTGCAGGAAGTACTTTTATTAAAATTTCATCTGATATCTGGATGGACATTTCAAAATGAAGTCTTTCAAATTTTCAAGTGAAAATGAGTAGAAGGCAGAGAGACATGAGGGGCTCATGGGACTGCATGTGCTCAAAGTACAGTCAATGTATTTATGAAATCTTCACAAACATGATCAACATTTCTAACAGCTTGAGGAAGAGGAAACAGTACCACTGTGCTCTTAGTACATTACATCTGAAACTTACTTTTTTTTTTTTTTATTTCAGCAAATCAAAAAAATTTAAAAAGCATTCAAACAGAATAAAATGAAAAGAAACAAACAAGCAAAATACCAAGGGTCAGATATACTTATACAAGAATTCTATAGAGCCTTCAAACAAGCAATACTTTTTGAGTTATGTTTAAAAAAATTCAGAACCACAATAAGCTCCTTCACAAAGCAAATAATATTGAAATAGTGAAATCAAGTGTAAACCCAACAAAAATATATAAGTTATAGTCCAGTATCCCTCATGAATATACATACAAAAATTCTCAATGAAGTAGTTGCAAACTGAATACAAGAGATATAAAAAAATAATATTCCATGAATAACTGAACAACTGTTTTTTTTTTTTTTTTTTTAGAAGACCATACTCCATATACAGGCTGCACTCTTTGGGATACCCCCCACTCCAGATGTTTTGAGACCTACATGAAAACCAAGCTGCACATTTACAACATATGTGCAGGGAGGCCTAGGTTCAGCCCATGGAGGTAGATCTGTGTAGACTAGGTAAGCTCCACGGTTGGTGATTCAGTCTCTGAGAGCTCCAAGGGTTCAGGTTCATTTACTCTGTTGACCTTCCTGTGCAGTTCCTATCTCCTTAGGGCCCACAATCCTTCCACCTATTCTTCTATAAGAGTCCTCAAGCTCCATCCACTGTTTGGCTCTGGATGTCTGTATCTGTCTGAGTCAGCTGCTGGTTAGAGCCTCTCAGAGGACAGCTTGCCCCTGTCTGTTCTCAGGCTGGAGGTTTAGATCCTGGGAGCTCTGGTTGAATCTTTTGATACTCGTTCTAAAAAGGACAAAAGCACCCTCACTTTGGTCTTCCTCCTTCTTCTTGAGTTTCATGAGGTTTATGCGTTGCATCTTAGGTATTGTGTGTTTTGGGGCTAATATCCGCTTATCAGTGCGTGCATACCATGTGTGTTCTTTTGTGATTGGGTCATCTCACTCAGGATGATATTTTCTAGCTCCATCCATTTGTCTAAGAATTTCATGAGTTCATTATTTTTAATGGCTGAGTAGAACTCCATTGTGTAAATGTACCACATTTTCTGTATCCATTCTTGTGTTGAAGGACATCAACACCCTGAAGAAAGAAATCAAGGAAATCTCAGAAGATGGAAAGATCTCCCATGCTCATGGATTGGAAGGATTAATATAGTAAAAATGGCTATCTTGCCGAAAGCAATCTACAGATTTAATGCAATCCCTATCAAAATTCCCACTCAATTCTTTACAGAGATAGAAAGAGCAATCTTAAAATTCATTTGGAATAACAAAAAACCCAGGATAGCGAAAACTACACTCAACAATAAAAGAACTTCTGGGGAATCTCCATCCCCGACTTCAAGCTGTACTACAAAGCAATAGTGATAAAAACGGCATGGTATTGGAACAGAGACAGTCAGGAGATCAATGGAATAGAATAGAAGACCCAGAAATGAACCCCCATATCTATGGTCACTTGATCTTCGACAAAGGAGCTCAAACTATCCAGTGGAAAAAAGACAGCATTTTCAACAAATGGTGCTGGTCCAACTGGAGGTCAACTTGTAGAAGAATGCAAATTGATTCATACTTATCTCCTTGTACAAAGCTCAATTCCAAGTGGATCAAGGACCTCCACATAAAACCAGCTACACTGAAACTAATGGAAGAGAAAATAGGGAAAAGCCTTGATCATATGGGCACAGGGGAAAAGTTCCTGAACAGAACACCAATGGCGTATGCTCTAAGATCAAGAATTGACAAATGGGGTCTCATAAAACTGCAAAGCTTCTGTAAAGCAAAGGATACGGTCAACAGGACAAAGCGGGAACCAACAGACTGGGAAAAGATCTTCACCAACCTTACATCTGATAGAGGGCTAATATCCAAGGTATACAAAGAACTGAAGAAACTAGATGCCAGACCATCAAATAACCCTATTAAAAAATGGGGTAGAGAGTTGAACAAAGAACTCTCAACTGAGGAAACTTGAATGATTGAGAAATATCTAAAGAAGTGCTCAGCATCCCTAGTCATCAGGGAAATGCAAATGAAAACAACACTGAGATTCCACCTCTCACCAGTCAGATTGGCTAAGATCCAAAACACAGGTGACAGCAGATGTTGGCGAGGATGTGGAGAAAGAGGAACACTCCTCCATTGTTGGTGGATTGCAAGCTGGTACAACCACTATGGAAAGCAGTCTGGCGATACCTCAGAAAATTGAACATGGTGTTATCTGAGGACCCAGCTATACCCCTCCTGGGTATATACCCAGAAGATATTTCAACATGCAACAGGGCCACATGCTCCACTATGTTTATAGCAGCCTTATTCATAATAGCCAGAAGCTGGAAAGAATTGAATGTGATTAAATGATAATTTTTGATACAACTGAATGTGTGCAATGAAAAAACTGTTTGATATTCTTGAAGACACTGCTGAAAAAATCTAATGATTAAAATTAGATAAACAGAAAAATTGATTAAAAATATATTGCATAAAAGAAGATTTGATTAAAATGATGACAAACAGAAGAAAATGTAGAAAAAGAGGGAAACTGTTTTTCACATAATTGCTTTAGAAATTGAAGATTGACATGGATAAAATTTCTTATAAGATAGAAAGTGGTTAAAAGAAATTACTTATTGAACTGTATATGTTCATTAAAAAATATGTTTGATAAAAAGGAAGCCATTGTGGAAAAAGATAGTGATAAAAATTATAACAAATGTAGCAAATTAGATAAAAAATATAAAATATATAAGGAACATTTCATTAAAATGATGGAAAACAGAAAAAAACAGGGAAAACTTAAAACTTTTCAAAGGAATTTCTAGAAAATTTAAAATTGACAGGGAAAATGTTCCTTATGAAATTGGATGTGATTTATGGAAAATTTCTGATAGCATTGAGAATATGCACAGAAAGAAACTGTTTCATAATTTTTAAGATATTGCTGAAAAACCTAGTGAAAAATATTAAGGTAAATATATTGAAATCTGATGAAAAAAATGTGAAGCATATAAGCCAGATTTGATTAAAAGGATGAAAACACAGAGAAACTTAAAAACCATGAAAATATTTTTTAAATAATTCCTAGAAAATTGCAGCTTGACATGCAAGAATTACTTATAAAACTATATGTGATTTAAGAAAAAGTTTAATAAAATTAAATATGTGCACTGAAAAAAATTGATAATTTTAAGGATATTGTTGAAGAATGTACTGTTTAATATTAAGATTTAAAAAAAAAAAAAACAATTTAAGAAAAATATTGAAAGTGTTTTTTTTTTTGTTGTTTTTGTTTTTGTTTAAAGTCTAGAAACTTTGAAAATTGACATGGAAAACACTTCTTAATAACTGTGATTTAAGGAAAACTTCTGATATAATAGAATTTGAGCACGGAAAACTGATAATTTTCAAGATATTGTTGAAAAACATAATGTTAAAAATTAAGATAAATATAGAAAAATTAGATAAAAAATATAATGCATAAAAGGAAGATTTGATTAAAATGATGACAAAGAGAAAAATGTAAGAAAAAATTGAAATTTTTATATATTTCTTAGAAATACTGTAGAATGACATGGAATATGGTGCTCATGGAATAGAGTGTGGTTTAATTAAAATTTCTGATAAAATTAAACAGATACACTGTAAAATATGTTTGATAATCTGGAAATCAGTGTTGGAAAAATGAGTGATCACTATTAACATAAACATTGAAAAATTAATGAAAAATATAAAGACATAAGGAAGATTTGACTAAAATGATTACAAACAGAAAAAAATACATAGGAAATGTTGGAACATTTTAAAAAATAGCTCCTAGAAAAATTGAAGATTGCAGTGGATAAAATGACTTACGGAAATGATTGTGATGTAAGGAAAATTTCTGATCAAATTTAATACATGAATGGAAAAACGTTTGTTACTTTTAAAGAAATTGTTGAAAAAACTAGAGATGAATATTTAGATAAGTGTAGAAAAGTAAACAAAAAATATAAACCCTCTAAGGAAGATTTGACTAAAATGATGAAAAACAGAAAACAATGTACAAAAAAATTGAAACTTTTTTTCTAATGATTCTTAGAAAAATTGAAATTATGAAATTGAATGTGATTAAATAAAAATTTGTCATAAAACTGAATATGTGCTCAGAAAAAATTTTTTGATTATTTTGAAGGCATTGTAGAAGTTTTGTGTTCCAAATAATGATGAATATAGAAAAAATTGAGGAATATAAGGAAGTTATGATTAAAATAATCACAAAGAAAAAATGTAGAAGATATTTAAACTCTTTTTTATATGTTCTTAAAAAAATTGAAGATTGACAGGGAAATAATTTCTTACAAAATTGAATGTGATTTAATGAAAATGTTTCATAAAATTGTGTATATGCATGAAAAAAATGTTTGATAATTTTTAGGACTATTTTTTTTTAAATTAGCGATGAAAATTAAGACAACTGTAGAAAAATTTGAGGACAATGTACAAAGCATATAAGAAAGTTTTGATTAAAATGAAGACAAGCAGAAAAAATATAGGAAATCATTTTTTAAATAATTCTTACAAAAATTTGATTAATGACATGGAAAATTAAATGAATGTGATTTTAGGAAAGTATCTCCATAAATTTAAATCTGTGCACCGAAAATTCTGTTTGATAATTGTGAAGGCTTTGTTGAAAAATGTACTTTTAAAAATTAAGATAGTTGAAGAAATATGAGATTCCAAAAATATCATGTACATTAGAAAAATTTGATTAAAATGATGAAGACACAGAAAAAAATGTCTAAGAAAGAGGTTGAAATTTTAAATAATTTCTAGAAAAATTGAAGATTGACATGAAAAAATTCTTATGAAACTGAGTGTGATTTAAGAATCATTGTTGATAAAGTTGCATATATCACGGAAAAACATTTTTGATTAATTTGGAGACATTCTTCAATAAAGTAGTATTGAATATTAAGATAAATATAGAAAAATTGACTAAAAATATAACCCATCTGAAGAAAATTTGATGAAAATGATGACTGTCAGTACATATACAGTACATAATTGCATACCTCTTGATTTTTTCATTGGTAAGAATTTAATCATGGCTTTCTGCATGCTAAGTACAAACTGTATTACTGGATCCAAAGATCTAGAGTCAAATGCTCTCAAATACTTTACAATCTAATTCTCAGACATGAAAAATGAAAGAATGCTCTAATCCTAGATAACCATTTGCAAAACAAATGTCAGAAGCAAAGACAAAAAAAAAATAGAGAAAAAGCACCAAAGAAAAGGATAGAATGCCAGTTCCTCAGGATACCAAAATTTGATGGAAATATATGTCAAATAATATTTAAGCTCACTACATTAGTTCTAATCCTGTCCCCATCCAAAAACCACCTGATCTGCAATTTGATTTTCTAATTGACAACAGCCATCTGTCAGAGACACTAAGCTGGACCCAAATAAAAGAAGAAAAATCAGTTATAACACTTGGGTCTCGCTTAAAGCAATGGTTTTCATTTTTTTCTAAACATTAGAACACCTAAGGTTATTTATCCTTCATACATGTAGTGATTAGAATGTGTATCACTTAGCCAGATAAAAATACAAACAATTAATCTGAAAAGTCTGGAGGAAGAGTGATGTGGATTCCTGTGTTTGAGGGCAGGCTGGTCTACAGAGAGAGACAGAGAGAAGGAGAGAGGGTGAGAGATTAAGGAGGAGAGAGAGGAAGAGAGACAAGAGAGAGAGAGAGAGAGAGAGAGAGAGAGAGAGAGCCAGGTTGGCCACAGGTTACACAGAGAAACCAAGTCCCTAAAAAAGAGGGGAGTGGAAGGAGAGACACTGTGTATCACTCTATCATCTTTCTTTCATAAATTCTTCTTGGCTACCTTCCTGTATTATCTCAATAGATGCAAAACCTTTTTACAATTTGTCATTTTGGTTCTAGTATTAGCAAAACACAAAGGGCCTTTCTTAGAAATGGACTGGAAGAGATCAATTTCAAAGCCATTTAAAAGGCAGAGAGAGCCAGAAAATGTCACCAGCTAAACAATTACAAAATTTTACAAAAACCTCCCAGCTGGTAATGTATTAACAAGGCACAAAACAATGGGTTATTATTTTCATAGCATTTTATGCTGATTGTATTTACAATCTCCAATTGCAAAAAGCAGAAATAAAACTTAGCTGTACATGTCTGAAGCTGGGACAAGTGATCTAACATGCAGGGGTAAGATGAGGGAATACATTCTGGTTTCAGAAGTATCCATCCTACCATAAAGTTATCCATTGAAAGCAAGAGCATGTTTGATGGTGAACTTTTCCCATTCTGAATTGATATGTACATAACATTTTAATAATATGAGTGTCGGGAGCCGCTCCGCCATTAGAAGATGGCGCCGGTTTCCTACTTCCTGGTTCTTCTCGAGAGTTGACGCATGCGCAGTTGTCCACAGAGTGATGCAAGCTGCTTTCGTCTGATTGGTCCTTGCTAAAGCACCAATAGGAGACGCACACGCCTCACCAAGCCCTATATAAGTGACGAGCTCTCCGAGCTCGTGTCCTTCTCCATCTTGGAACAGAGCTGAACAATAAAGAGTGCTGTCGGAAGAATCCTGTGTTGCCGCGTCTGCTTATTCGGCGAAGCTGGGTGCGACAAAGTGGTGCCGGAAACCCGGAACGGCCGAACCCCGGGCGAAGGAACGACTCGAAGAACCCCGGACTGCTCGTCTGGAGAGGGTTCAGAACTGGCAGCGTGAGGAGCCTAGGCGTTTTTCTGCAAGGTATGATTAGTTTTGTGTGGGTCATTCTGATTATATTGCTCGCTTTCATTTTCGGCTTGTTTTGCTGCTTTTGTCTGAATTGTGGGAAGCGTGACAAGATCTGTACGTACCCTTTCTGTAACATCGAATAGCCGGCTGTAAGTCTCAGGTAGATAACTGAGCAGGCATTCCCGCTCCTGTAGATAAAGGAAGTATGGGAAACCAACAACTGAAGCCTATGTCTGAAGCGGTGCGGGCGCTGCTTCGAGGGAGACATTTAAAGGTTCCAGAAAAGGTTATCATAAGTTTCTTGAAGGAGGTAGATAGGATCGCTCCTTGGTTTATTACATCTGGGTCCTTGACTATGGGGTCTTGGACAAAATTAGGAAGGGATCTGGCAAATGAGAAAGAGAAAGGGAAGCTGCGGCCGGGTACTTGGCCATTATTCAAACTGATTAAATCCTGCATTTCAGACGAGAGATGTGAGAAAGAAGTTAAAGAAGGGCAGAGACTTTTAGATGACCACCAAGACAGTCTATCAGAAGCAGAAAAGAAAAAGAGTTTAGAAGGGAAAGAGAGATCTCAGAAGAAGACGGTAAAAGATAGGGTTAGTAAAACAAGGCAGAGTTTGAGGTCAGTTGGAGAAGAAAAAGAGGAGAAACCGCCAAAAATATATCCAAGTTTGGCGCGATTTCGAGAACCCAGGGCCGAGTTATCCTCCGAAGGGGAGATGTCCTCTGACGATGATGACTCGATGTTGGGAGATCTAGACCCCGAAGAGCAGGCAGAATTAGAGGAGGAAGCCGCAAAATATGAGGCGGAGCGGTATAGACCAGATCCTCCATGTGCTCCGGGGTACCGCCCTTCACCCCCCCCCCTTGAGGGAAGGGCGGAAACAGCCAGGTCGGAGAGGAAGCCAACTTGGCTACCAACATCCACTTCCTATATATCAGAGAAAGAGAGAGAAAAAGATCTCGAGAGCATTTCCTGTGTGGGAGGAAAATGGTGTGAGACAATATCAAGCATTAGACTTAAAGTCTCTTAAAGCTGTGGTAGAAGCAGTACAGACTTACGGAGTTAGCGCAGCTTATACTACAAGTTTAATAGAAAGAATGTCAGCCACTGCGATGACTCCCGAGGCAGCTAAAGTATTAGATATGGTAGAAGAGTCTTTGAAGAATGCTATGCTTGTTCGCTTTGATTTAAATGCTCCCTACCAGTTATGTATTATTCCTTCCCCACAACAGCCTACTGCTGTGTTGTGGCAAAATGGTCCATTGCTTTGGATACATCCCCACACTTCTCCAGGAAAAGTGTTGAGCCATTACCCTTCTACAGTTGGAGACCTGGCCCTAAGAGGTATCCAACAAGCTATAACTCATTTTGGTGTTCCCCCAGATTCTCTTATTGTTCCATATACAGCACATCAGGTACAAGTGCTGTGTTCTACCATTGATGTTTGGGCCATTTTAAGATGCTCATATTCGGGCACCATTGATAATCATTTCCCAAAACACCCTTTGTTACAATTTGTCTTAAACAATGCTATTATTTTTCCAACCATAACCAAAGTTGAACCCATTGAAAATGCAACAGATGTGTATACCGATGGCTCTAATACTGGAATAGGAAGTTACGTTTGTGGAAGGCGAAGTTGTTAAAATTCCTTTTGATTACACATCTCCCCAATTGGTAGAATGTGCAATGATTGCAGTGGTTTTAAAACGATTTAATCAACCCCTAAATATAATTTCAGATTCCCATTATGTAGTGAAAGCAGTTCAAATATTGGAGACGGTGGGTGTCATTCAGTCTAAAAGTACTGTAGCACACCTGTTTTCTGAGATTCAACATATCATTAGAGGTAGGATACATCCCTTCTGCATTGTTCATATACGAGCACACTCTCTATTACCTGGACCTATGGCTGCTGCTAATGAGCTAGCAGATAAAACCACCAGGCAGATCATGCTGAGTCAAGATCCTGTTCAGCTAGCCACACAATTTCACCAGCTGTATCATGTGCCAGCAAACACTCTTAAAATCAAATTTAATTTATCTCGTGCTCAAGCTCGAGATATTGTTCTTAAATGCACGACTTGTGCAGATTTTAGACCTTCTGTGTCCTTGGGAGTTAATCCTCGAGGACTTCTACCACTACACATCTGGCAAATGGATGTTACTCATTTTCCATCATTTGGAAAGTTAAAATATGTTCATGTATCAGTAGATACTTGTTCTGGCATCATTCATGCCACGCCTCTCTCAGGAGAAAAGGTGGCCAATGTGATCACCCACTGCTTAGAGGCATGGGCAGCTTGGGGGAAACCCCAACAGTTAAAGACAGATAATGGGCCAGCCTATACGTCCAAGACTTTTCAACAATTTTGTCTGCGTATGGGTGTGCGCCATATCACTGGACTGCCATATAATCCACAAGCACAAGGCATTGTGGAGCGTGCCAATGGCACCCTCAAAGTGACATTACAAAAACAGAAAGGGGGGATAGGCCCTGGCAAAGGACCTAAGATCTCCACCTCCCTGGCCTTATTTACCTTAAATTTTTTAAATTTGGATTCTGCTGCAAATCCGCAGCAGACAGACATGCCTCCCCCAGTTCTTTGCGAGAGGAGGTTAGATGGAAAGATGTCATTAATAATATATGGAAAGGCCCGGATCCCGTTCTTATAAGATCCAGGGGAGCTATTTGTGTTTTCCGCAGGATCAAGACAATCCGATTTGGGTCCCGGCACGATTGACCCGGCTGGTAAAACAAGATGGGAAGCCCCTGAGCCTGATCCTGTGGCTGCTGAGTCTGACGCTGTTATGTGCGACCACACACCCACCACCACAACCGCAGCTGAGATGGGGAATTATGACAACGTTCCCGAGACCTATGCCGATCATGCATAACGCGCAGGTGTTCCCCAGATTCTTCACCACTAATGATACCTTGGGTCTACCATATTTACCTATGAACAAAGACCTAGCCAAAGTTCCCGCCAATGATACTTGGAAGATCAACGGCAGTCTTTGTTTTACTGTCAATATGACCACTGGGAATGGCTGTATTCAGTTGGGGAACTATTCTTATGCACATCTAGAAAAGGAACAGAGAACAGCAAAATACGTGCTTACAGCCTCTTAAAACGGTGGCACCCACCCCCGTCTGTTTATGGCCCCCTTTTATATGGGTAGTTTGTAATTCTACTGATTGTTTTTATACCTTGTGTTGGAATGCCTCTAGCTTTGAGACTGCCACTGTCGCTCGCATGCCCCGTTTTGTTCCCATTCCTGTGCAGACTGATAGTTCATTAACCTTGTTTAGACAAAAACGCGATTTTGGTATCACGGCTGCTATCGTGGCCATCATAGCTACCTCTGCAGTTGCCGCCTCCTTGACTGTTTCCTCATTGGCCCTGTCGGGACAGGTGGCCACTGTTAACACCTTAAATAATTTGTCATCTTCCCTTACTCAAGCCATTGATACACAAGCCTCTCTAAATACCCAATTGAAGGGTGGTTTAATGATAGTTAATCAACGTATAGATCTGGTTCAAGAACAGGTAGATATATTGTGGCAATTGGCTCAATTAGGGTGTGAAACAAAATACCCCGGCTTGTGTGTTACTTCCGTCCAATATGAAAACTTTACTAGGGCAGCCAACCTCTCTAAGGAACTTTCTCATTTATTACAATATAATTGGTCAACAGAATTCGATGATACCATGAAAAGGTTACGATTGGCTATTATTCAAATTAATTCCACCCGTCTAGATATATCCTTCACTCAAGGATTTTCCACCTGGATAACCTCAGCCTTCTCCTATTTTAAGGAGTGGTAGGAGTAGGATTATTTGGTATACTATTGGCTGGTGGGCTAGTGCTCTCTCTTTGGATGCTTAGCAAACTGAAAAGACAACAGCGACATGACAAAGTGGTCATCGCGCAGGCATTACTTGCGGTAGAACAGGGAGCATCCCCCCAAGCTTGGCTTAATATGCTCAGACATTGAGACTCTGCTCTGACCAGACATCTCTGAGGGCTCAGGTTCCCATTGCACCAGAGTGCGGTCGAGCGGATCTGTACATCTCCCAGGGCTCGTGTTCCCATTGCATGGATTAAGGTGTACAGAGTCTCGCCCACACGATCACTTCGAACGCTGGAAGTTGAGGAAGCTTTTGGCTGATCAGTGACGTAGTGGTGCATCCGTTTGACATTTTATTATAAAGTAAAGGGGAGATGTCGGGAGCCGCTCCGCCATTAGAAGATGGCGCCGGTTTCCTACTTCCTGGTTCTTCTCGAGAGTTGACGCATGCGCAGTTGTCCACAGAGTGATGCAAGCTGCTTTCGTCTGATTGGTCCTTGCTAAAGCACCAATAGGAGACGCACACGCCTCACCAAGCCTTATATAAGTGACGAGCTCTCCGAGCTCGTGTCCTTCTCCATCTTGGAACAGAGCTGAACAATAAAGAGTGCTGTCGGAAGAATCCTGTGTTGCCGCGTCTGCTTATTCGGCGAAGCTGGGCGCGACATATGAGCATCTAAGAAATAGATCCAGATCAAAATCACTTTTAACTAGAAACTAAAATTGCAATCAGTATCCATTATTGTAGCTCTATATTTTACTATTAAAGCTGACATCACTCTTAAATATATTTTTCGTTCATTCACTGCTATGCATTATACACTGGAATGACATGGAAGTGGCTTTGTATCTGGAAGACTCGACTCTTATGCCATCACATACTCTATTGTCTGTTTAAAATAACCAATGACTTGCATACTGCTTATGTCATCCACAACATTCATGATGCTTCTACAAGCATTGTAGCTATGAAAACATGATTATTATGTGTTCTCCAAATGTGCAGCTGAATCAGGTAAGCTTTCTCTTTCCTTTTTCTAAAAGAAAAATATTTTTCAGGTAAGGATAAGACTTCTTCAGAGTGTTACAGACTCCTCCATAGAGAAACATCCAGTTAGGTTGATGAGAAGGCAAACATCATGAGGCTTTCACATTCCAAAAGCAGAAGTTCATTCCTTACAGGATAAAATCATAGGCTATAATGTAGCAGTAACAAAATCTCAAAGAAGAATTTGGCAGCATTTAATGACTTTATACTGAGTGTCAGCTCAGGGTTCCTGGAGGAAAGAAGTCTGTCTTTAGAAAATTGGTAAAAGTTAGGACAAGAGATGGGGAAATTTTATGAATATCATGGCCCTAGACAGGTCCCAGGTCAAGCATTCTCATTAAGGGTACAAACTAGAGACCACCTTACAGAAAAATCAGAAATAGAATTCTTTGCAGAAGAATTGCACTCAGAGGATGAGGGGATTCCTCTGAGGACAGAAATGAGGTGGTATAATACCTCCTCAACCAGCACTAATCACCTCAAGGAACAACCAGGAGATGAGTGGATAAATGATGAGGGACAACAAGAACTTGGTGATAGAGAGCAGAGGAATATGATCTCAGTAAAGAAAGCTATCATTTTCATCATAAAAATCCTAATAGGACAGAAATAGATGAGATATTTTCCTCGGCTACTGCTCCTTCTGCTTTTAAAGCAAAATCAGCCAAGCTTGAAAGAAAAATGCCACTAGTTGGGTATTTTTAGGTGCCATAAAAGAAGCCAGGTAAAAAGGAGCTTGACTTTTGCTTCCCAGTAACAATTTTGAAGATGAGACATCCAACGGAATCTCTTACTTTAAAAACTCTTAAAGAACTACAGTGTTCTGTTCAGAGCATTGGACCGAATGCTCCATACACTCTGCTCATTATGAAAATGTTGGATAGCAAGTGCTTAACTCCTTATGATTGGCATCAGACTGCAAAGTCCACTCTTAGCCCTTGACAAATTATAGTGTAGAGGACTGAATATGAGGATAGAGCTAGAGAAGTTATTCAGTATTTACCCTTCAAGAAGAAGCAGGTTAAACCTACTATGTCAATGCTCTTGGGTAGAGAAAACTATGCCTCCCCACTGGAACAAGTTGAGTTAAAAAAGGGAACTACTAGAAGAGTTTTCCATGATAGCAGTAGCTGCTAGGGTAAGGTTCCATCCTGGTGACGGAAAGACAACTTTGTTAACATTAATCAAACCAAAACAAGATGAGCCTATGAAGACTTTGTTGCTAGATTGAAGTATGCATTAGCCAGGATGCTTCCTCCCTCTGATGGCTCTGATGCATTATTAAAACAACTTGAAACAAAAAATGTCTATACTCTCTGCCAGAAATTAATTAGATCCATCAGAAAAACAGGGAGTGTACAAGGTTACATTAAAACATGCATAGATGCCTCACCAGCAGTGGTCCAGGGTATGGTCTGTGCTGCAACAATGCAAGGGCAACATTTTTGGCCTATGTTCAGAACCTAAATGGAGGAAGAAAACAAAAGTTTTTGTACTTTTGTTGTTCAAGGACATATGAGCTAGAAAAAAGAAGATCAGATTGTAAAATGGAGAGCACACTTCAATGAATAAAAATAAGAAAACTCAACTTCCAGTTTTAGGTCCACAGTGTAGGAAGGGAAATATTGGAAGAATTAGTGTAAATCTAAATTTCATAAGGTTGGAAGCCCTCTGAAAGATGAGGAGATAACGGGATGAGGTTCATGCCCTCTGCCCCGAAATTCAACAAATTTCAAAAAAAGGGAGATAGAGGAAGATAAAAATAAGCTGAATCCTCTGGACCCTGAGTTTCCCATCTTAAGGTTAACCAGAGCATCACCAGGAAGTGTAAGATTATATCCTACAGTAGAAAAACATAATATACACTTTCTTCATGAAGGAGTGCATGTAATAGATACAGGATTTAAAGGACTACTATCACCTCACACCTTTGGTCTTATATTAGGGAGGAGTTCAAATTATAAGAAAAATTTTATAGTACTTCCTGGAGTAATTGATTCAGACCTCCAAGGAGAGATAAAAATTATGACTAGGACATTAAAGGAAACAATTCAACTACATAAGAATCAATGGTAAGCTCAGAGAACAATTTCCCAATCCAATATTAAAACACATTAGAGGGATACAGAGTTTGGCTCCAGACAACTGGTAGCATGGACTCAGTATATTCCTAGAAAAAGACTCTTAAAAATTATACACGTAGAAGAAAAAACATCCAAATATTATTAAACACAGGAGAAATTATGTTGTGTATTGCAGGAAAGGACTGGCCTGGAACATGACCATGTCTTCTCTGCTGGGATTGGGGCTAGCATCCATCATATTTGAATGCTAAAAGTTAAAAAAATCCTGACATGGGAATCTGAAATCAAAGTGGGTATTTTTCAAACCTAAATGATTTGCTCTTTGCAAATCTCCCTCTGAGGAAGAGATATCTTAGTGGAAATGATAGTAAAATGAATCACAGATGAAACATGGAATGCTCAGCATTTTTGATATTAGGTGATGATGGATTATGTGCAGATAAAATTTCATTGATCAATGATGAGCCTGTTTGGGTGAATCAGTGGACTCTAACTCAGGAAACAATACAAGCTTTAGAAAAATTAGTAGAAGAAAAACAACAATTAGGACATATTGAAGAATCTAACAGTCCATGGAAGACTCCTCTGTTTATCTTTAAAAAAAAATCTGGTAAATGGAGACACTTACAAGATCTTAGGGCTGTTAATAAGACAATATGGGAGCTTTACAGCCAAGACTTACATCTCCAGTGGCTGTCCCAGAGAATTATGAAGGTATTGTTCTGAATTTAAAGGATTGTTTCTTTACTATAAAATTACAACCTGAAGACACACAAAGATTTTCCTTAAGCATTCCCTCTGTTAATTTTCAATGGTCATTTCAAAGATATCAATGAAAGGTTCTCCCCCCAAGGTATGAAAAATAGTTCCACTCTTTGTCAGAAATTTGTAGATCAAGACTTAGGATCTATCAGAACGAAATATAAGAAGGCTTTCATAGTACATTACAAGGATGATATTCTTACAGCTGACAGAACAGAGGACTTTTCTGAATTAAATTTGAAAAATATCACTGAGGTATTGACCGAGCAGGGACTACCTATTGCCCCCAATGAAATCAAACATAACAAGCCAATAAATTCTTTGTGAAAATCAATTTGTAGTGAATATGTTATATTTCAAAAATTACAACTTAGGATTGATAAATTAAAGATACTCAAACACTGTTGGGAAATATTAATTGGATAACATCTTATTTAAAAATCACCACAGGACAAGTGCATCATTTATTTAAATATTTAAAGATAGCTTACAAAAGAAGCCTTAAAACAATTAGAATTGATAGAACAAAGATGCAAGACACAAACTTAAAACAAATAGAGTACCTAAAAACAGGGTCCCTTATCATATATAAAACATCTTATATCCCTACTGCATGTTGATGGCATGAACGTGTACTAGAATCGATTTATTTCCCACATACTCATATAAAAATGATATCTTCTTATCATTTTGTATGTAATTCTTTAACTATTAAAGGACGTTATAATCCAGAGAGCTACTTGGTAAAGAAATGCATGAAATTATCATTCTCTATAATAAAAACTATTGGATATTTACTTCAAACTGTAGATGATTGGAATTGACGTAGCTCATTGTATGGGACAAATTAAACATCATGTACCTCAACAAACTACATTAAAGTTTATAGAAGAATCTTTCTTTCTAAACTAAAACTGGAACTTATTTCCAATGCCCTCTTGGTATTTACAGATATGTCAACAAGTAGAATTTCAGCCATCTGTGTAAGAGATAGACCTGTAATTATTAAAAAAGGCAAAAGAAATTATTGCACCTTTGACAGATATTATTGCAGTTATTTGTCACTTTGAACATTTAATTGAAGTGTTTAATCTTTAAAAAGATTAAAAATATGTAGTTTGTTTATTTCCTGAAATAGAGACAGCTCTTATATCCAGAAATTCCAAAATTATATCACTCTTGCTTCACTTGCAAAATATAATTAGATCAAGAAAATGGAAAGAATTTATAGGACATATGAGAGGACAGATTGACCTACCAGGTCCATTATGTTTAGGAACTGCTATGGTAGATTTATTATCAACAGAAACTTTTGATTGCTAGTATGGTTGAACAAGCATTAGAAAGTTATGCTTTACATCATCATATCATGTTGTCCTTAAGAATGATGTTTAATTTGATGAGAGAACTGGCTAGGCAAACTGTGAAGGACTGTGAACATTGATCTGATGTATATAATTTATTAAAAATGAGAGTTAATCCAAGCAACCATAAAGCTCAAGTATTGGGGAAAATGGATGTAACTCATATCCCAGAATTTGGAACGTTGGCCTATGTACATGTTACTGAAGTACATACTCTCATGTGGTCATGCTCACAACAAGAAATGGGGAGACTGTGAAAGATGTCATAAAACATCTGATCATATGCTTCTCCTCATAAGTTGTGCCATAAAGAATTAAAACTGATAAGGCTCCAGCTTAAACTTCTCCAGTTTTTGCAAAGTTTTGCAGTCAATGGTGTATAGAACATACCGCAGGAATTCCATATAACCCCCAAGGTTAGGCTTTCATAGAAAAGTCTCACAAATTCTTAAAGTACAACTTCAAAGGTTAAAATGTAGTGGTCATTACTGTTTGCCTCATCAATTATTAAGCCTTGCTTTATTTACCATTATTCATCTTAATACAGGTGATAAAGGTTTTCCTCCTCTGCAAAAACATTGGGTTCCCCTACAGCAGACTGCCACTGCTTTAGTGATGTGGAAGGAACTTCTAGCAGGAACAAAAAAGGGCCAGATATGTTAATCACCCCGAGAAGAGGATATGGATGTGTTTTTTCCACAAAATGTAGAAATTCCCATCTGTATCCAGACAGTCTTATTGACCCTTGCACCAAAAATCCTCTACTGAGCATCCAAAATGAAAGAAGCAAAAGAAGTGAGGAAAGTTACATGTGAAAAGGAAGAAGCTTGCTCTCTATCCTCACAGGAAAACACTTCATTGATATACCAAGAAGCAAGTTTTGCAGAGTCAGATAGCAATAAGAATGAGCAGTAGTGCACAATTAGCAAGACGTCAGACCTCTGCATCAGCTGAAGTCAATAGAGCACAGCGTCAACAAGATGCCATGAAAACTTTTTGCTGTGTCTGTCTCAAGAAGCAAATATCAGTGAAGACTCTAGACCAA